>JAUMHN010403395.1:0-15516 GCA_032360265.1 Heliamphora ciliata
CTGAAGTTCAAATGAGTCGACACCAGATCCAAATGTGTCGACACCGTTGTGTTGGTGAGAAAGCTTGCAGAAATTGTATCGACCCCTCAAAAGAAATGTATCAACCCAACCATTTAAAAGGACCTGTCCTAGATATTTTGTGTCGACACCAAAGGGATTTGTGTTGACACCTGTAACGGAATTTCAAATTCGTGGCATACCTCAATGGTTGAATTTTTGGATTTTATTACTCCTACCTACCTCCAACGGTCATGAATGCACAAGAGCTTATATAAAGAGTAACTTCTCAGCATTTAATCTAATTGGAGACCTAAAATTACTGTTCTATTTCTTGAATCAATTTCATTACTCTCAAGCTCACATTTATTACTGAACTCCAGCTTTTGTTTCTCATCTCTGTTTACCTTCTCATTTATTGTAAATTAATTTCTGTAAAGAGAGTGAGTGTTTCTTATTAATCATTTCATTTATTGTAATCAAAGGTGAGTCACCCTTTATCCTTTGAGTGAGTGAGTGAATCTCATCAAAGAAGAGTTCAAGAGAGATTAGAAAAAAATAGAAGATTATTTTCATAAGATCTTCTTGAAGCTGATATAGGCTTTTAAATGTGCCCGTAAATATTCATTTACTCAAACGAAGTATTAAAGTTGTAAAGACTTGGAATACGCCCATGAAGTATTTTTTATAGTAAAATACTCAAGAGGTAACTTGAGGAGTGAACGTAGGTTTAGAAGAAACCAAACTACTATAAAATCCTTGATATCTGGTTCTATCTCTCTATCCCTAACCTTTTTCATATTTGCATTGCTTTAATCCTTACTTGTTTTGCTATAATTGTTTGCAATATTAAAAAGTTTTCAAAAAAATTTTAAATATTGCTATTAATTTTAAAAGACCTAATTCACCCCCTCTCTTGGGTCGCCTAGAACTAACAAATGTTACATCAAAAGATGTAGCTACTATGGAGGCCATCTGAGCCCAGCACCTAGGGACCTTCACCAACTTTTTTCCCTAAGAGATCTTATCATGCCCAACTTCACTCTCCTTGTCCTGAGTTCTCTAGTATAGCATTATTAGATTTTACTATTCACGAGTTAGACCTGATTACTTTGGACACTGCTTTGGGGGCATTAATGACTCGGAGGCGGTTAAGCTCAACTTGCCATGGCTACGGGTCAGATTGGCTGTTGGTCGTGCTATGCTAGTGCGTAAGGAGTCACTCGCTTACATTCGTAAAGATGATTATTCCCTGGATTTGTCTACCCAGCGTATTTCTAAATTGTAGATGGCATTGGCTAAGGCAAAGTCAAATTTTGATTGCATTAAGAAGAAGTTAGAAGCAGACTTAGCAGAGGTAGCTCTATAGGACCCCCCATGTCTCCTTAGACATAGATATAGGTGACAAACTTTTGAAAGATTTATTGTAAGATGTTATGTGTAAACTCCTTTCTATGAAAGATTAAAAACTTTGTAGCTATGTGAATACTCTTATTGGTTGTACTTCTTTTATGCATATAATTTCTTTATGAACTCGACATTAATTGGTCCAGTTTTGAAGCCATTGCTAACTTTAAATAATCTGTAATACCCACTGGTATTGTCTTGCACAACTTTGAATGGCCCTTCCCACTTAGAAGAGAATTTGGGCACCGGTAGCCCTCTCATAATGGGATTAACTAACTTTCAAACTAAGTCTCCTTTCTTGAATTCTCACCTCTATACGCTTTTATTGTATGCTTTTGCTCTCGCTTGCTGAGTTTTTTCTAACTTTTCTCTCGTCATGTCCCTTCTTTCTTAAATTTCTTCTATGTCTGCTAGCCTGTACTATGGGTCTCATCTTATGGCTAGAGCCATTTTGGCTGAGGTACCACCAGTTCAACGGGTAGCACTGCCTCCGAGCCATAGACTAGTGAATAAGATGAATCCAAGGTAGAGGGTCTTTATGCAATGTGGTAAGCCCATAGTGCTACCGAAAGTTTATTTAGCCATGCTTTCCTGTTCTCTTCTATCATTTTGCTCAGCACTTCGAATAGGGTTTTGGTTATTGCCTCGGCCGGTCTGTTCCCTTTAGGATAGTAGGGTGATGACTTGTGGTGCTTTATCTGGTATGAGTCTAGTAGCTGTTGGACCTACTTGTTCGCAAATGGTGTTCCGTTGTCCGATAGAATTATTTGAGGGATCCCAAATCTGTATATGATATACTCTCTAATGAAATTTGCCACTGGGTTTGCCACAACTTTCTTCATTGGTATTGTCTCGACCCACTTAGTAAACCCTTCCGTTGCTTCTAGGATTCACTAATGCCCCCTTACCTGTGGATGTATCAATCCAATAAGATCCATGGCCCATGTATGAAAAGGCCTGAGAGTCCTTAGGTTGTGTAGGTCGACTGTTGGGGCATGTATCATGTCTCTGTGCTTCTGGCAGACCTAACATTTCTTTGTGTATATTTTCGCATCCTCTTCCATTGTTAGCCAGTACTACCCTAGATTTAGTAGTTGTTTGTATAGTTGAGTTCCTCCATGATGTTCTCCTTAATGAGCGCCTTCTAATTATTCATCTATTTTCTCACACGCTACACATCGTAGTGGATCCATTTTTATACTTCTTCGAAACAATTGCCCCTACTCGATGAAGAACCTTGCTGATTGTTTCTTGATCCAAGCTGTCGCCATTGGATCTGGCGGGAGTCCCTTTTCTCACAGGTAATCTAGGCATGAGATTCTCTAGCCGGCTGCGACTTCGTTAAGAGAACATTCGTCTCAGATGGTTGCTACCTGACAGCGTACGCACTCTCCCTATAGTCGAGCAGCATCTCTTGACATTTTTGGCCAATAGTATCCTTGCCTTTGAATCCTTCTGTAAAGACTAACGACAGCTTCTCCACACGTTTGCTCATGAATTTGGTGTAGCTTCCACCTTGCTTCCTCTTTATCTATGGACTTGGCAAATAGTCCTCTCACTGTGCGATGATAGAGCTCTCGTTCAATCAATGTGAACCGGGCCAATTTGACCACGAGTAGAGTACCTTGACCGGTCTGTAACTGACTGAAAATTGGTGATCGCCAATCTTCTGATGGTTGATTTGATTATAATCGGAGGAGGGTGGCCGGCTCATTCTTCCTTCTCAATGTAATGGTCGTTAAGTCATCAGAGTGCTCTAGTTTTACCCCTAGTGTGGCTAATGAGTCAGGTAATCGGTCGACGGATCTTGAAGTATGCTCGAATTTAACTTCCTCAAACTTCTCAAGATATTTCTGTACCATGGTTCTATACGTTGTTAGAGCAGATTCTTTTACTCTAATTTCTCATGTCAAGTGCTTTACTACTAGGCTCGAATCTCTCAGTATTTTTAGTCGCCTAACTCTCAGTCGTTTTGTCGCTAGTAACCCCATACTAAGCGTAATAATTTGTACACTAGCAACCAAAATCAAAATTCACAAAATACCGATAATTATAAAATAACATTAAAAGGCTATCTTGAATTTTTAAGAATTTTCTGAACTTAAATTTTTACAATTATTAAAATGTCAGTAATCGTTAAATTGCAATAAGAAAATATTAAATGGATAGAAAACCCTAGTGAAGATTCTAACAATACGATAATTCATGAAAATATATTAAAAATTTATACCTAAATTTTCATAAAAAATTTAATTAAAAATTTCACATAAAAAATTTCATGAAGTATATTTTAATTTCTATCACATGCCTAAAACCAGCTGTGGACAGCTGTGAAACTTGGTAAAAAAAAAACGCTCTTTTATATATATTGCAAACACAGCTTCTTCTCAAAACAATAGTTTCACACACACACACACACACACACACACACACACACACACACATATATATATATATATATATATATATATATATCATCTCGCAGAGGCTAAGCTTCAAACTGAAGCAACATAGCTGACCCATGTCGCACACTGCCGCGACCAATGCCGCCACCTCTCCGACCATCACCGCCGGCCGCCGTCGAGACCGTCGGTCTCTACTCTCCATCTCTCTCTCTGATAGTAATCTCTCTCTCCCTATATATATATATATCATGCGGCAATACTGCTATCACTTACTGCCACCAGTGTCTACTACCTTTTTTACACCCTAACGCAGCTAATGAACGGCTCTGATTATTGGTACACTATTTCGGCAAAGCTAAATCAAAGAATGATCGTTTAATAAATTTTATTAAAAATTAGTTTTTTAACTTATTTCTAACTTGTAAAAAACATGATTCGATCAATTGAGTATGTACCCTTCGCTGATTAGATCAATTTTTTTTTTGATCAATTTCAAGGCTAAGTTATTTGATTACTAGAGATAAGCAATGAAAAAGAAAAGAGAAGAAAAGAAAGACGTTCTGGAGCATGTGGAAGATGAAAACTATTGATTGGGTTTGTTTGTCTAATTTAATTTTTTTTAGTTAGTTTATTGTTTAATTATTTATTTATTTTCATGAAATTTTTTAGAAATTTCGAAAGTAATGAAAAGTATAAGAAAAATACAATTTTAAAGTATTTTCATGTTTCGGGAGCTAAATAATAAATTTTAATTAAGCTAAGCAAGCAAATAAATTATAGATTTTTAATTAGATTTTATTGCTACCGAAAAACTTCAAGTCATTTGTGATGTTAATATTTGAAAATTCTAAATCATACGCTTGCGTAGAGGTTTGGTTTCTTGCTAGGCACCGAGATTTTATCATCGAAAAATTAAAAAATTGGGATCGAAAACGAGAAAATAGTTTCGTTGGACATAAGTCGATGTGAGAGTGCTTAGTATTATTTTGAATTGAATTGCATAAATTATACTTTAAAACTTGCTTGATTACTCATATTTTGAACTCTATCCAATAATTCGTTGGGCTAACACACACCCACGCAGGGCACCGCACAATACCTTGATAGGCTAACACTCACCACTTTCTAGCAATGAGGCACCGCATACTACCTTAACAGGCTAACACATACCCCTTTCTAGCGATGGGGCACCGCATACTGCCCCTACTGCTTTAATAGGCTAATACACACCCCTTTTTGGCAATGGGGCACCACATACTGTCTTAATAGGCAAACGCACACTTCTTTCTGGCGATGGGGCACAGCACACAAGCTCAGTCAGAGCAGATACAAGCTCAAACTGAGTGTATATTTCTTAGTAACTACTCCAACACAGGGAAAATTCTTTCACACCGAAAGATATTACTAACATCGCCAATCTTTCATACATCTATCTTCTCCGATAATATAACTAGCATACTTTTGAATTAACAATGCCTTCAAAGATATAACTAGCATCTTCAAAGAATCATGGGGTTTGAATGTGAAAAAAAAAATCATGCTATCACAAGTTCACACTGTTCAAAACAGGAGGAATTGTATGTTGGGAATGGTTTAATTTTAGTTATACTGTCCTGTCAAGTACGAGTACTTGTGAATACAAAGCTATTTATGAGAAATGATAAATTGAAGTTATTAAGCATTAATATGAAAAGTGATACTTTTACAAAGATTAAGAAAAGTTCATGATAAATTGTGAGATTTTGTGACTTAGTATTTTTACATCTCTTGTGAAAAGCGTAATATTTTTAGTATTCTTAAATAATTGTTTTTCATCTTGTTTAATACAAAACTAAGTGCACTCTCCTGTAACTTTTGTGGTTTCAGATAGTAAGAATGACTAGAAGAGTTGGTCCACCACAATTGTTAGTCAGAAGTTGTTTTGATACCAGGTTAAGGAGTATGAAACTTTTGTGTAATCCAATTGGAGTAGTTGGGATAATATATCCATAAAATATATAATACTTTTATATTTATAAAAAAATCTGGTTTAACTTGTATAGATATCCTTATGATAACTAAGTTTTGATTTTCGCACCTTAGAGATGGGGTGTGACACTAAGTGCCTCGTATTCAGCATCCTTATTTGAGCATTTGAATTGTAGCTTGTAGGTTAGGTCAATCCTTCTCTTTGACTCTTGATGTGTTCGGACAACTTCTGCTGCACCTGTGCCATCGAATTGTAAGATCCATTACTCATTTGGTCTTTCAGTAAACACGGTCCCACATACTTTTTCAGGAAGTTTTTCGTTAACTAGCTCGATAACCTATTCGGGAAATTGTGCGAGTAGTTTGGCTGGCGCATGAGACTTGATTGTCCTAGGCAATGTACATATTATGTCAAATTTCGCCAAAGCCAACATTCATTTGGCTACCTATCCTGTTAGCGTTGGTTTACTGAGCAACAATCTAATCAGATCACACTTGGTTACCACTTCAATCTGGTGTGGTAGGAAGTAGTGTCTTAAGCTTCTGTGCTGTGAACATGTTGGAAAAAAATTTAATTTAATGCTTTGAAGCATATCTAAAGAGGACACTTTCTTTATAACATAATTTGTCTCCACTTGATAGAGCCTGCTGAAAGATTTTGAAAAAATCGTTCATAGGATACAATTAAGTCTTCTCGATGAAGAACTGTAACAAGAAAAATTGAAGAACTTCCACGAAATCCTCTTTAACAGAAATAATAATTTAATCTAGAGAGAATTTTTCTTTTCCTGATAATCTTTAAAACATAAAACTAGTTTGATTTTGTGGATACAAAGGTGTCTTCTCAAAAAAGAAGAAACCTTTTCAAAGAATAGTTATTAAAAATGCCACATTTTGGTGAAATGGAAAATTTTGGGTTTTAACCACAAACCTGTTATTTATAAAAAAAAATAATCCATTTAATCAATTTAATTAAATAAAATCGTTGATCAGACGATCCAAAATGATCAAATGGTTTTTTTTAAAATCGTGTAATACGTGCAAAGGCGTGCGCTATTATAGACTATCCCACACCATGAGCTTAGCCCATACCATGAGCTTACATCACACCATAGGCTTTACATTAAGTTTAATAGCATTCTGAGCATGTTGAAAAAAAAAAACAAATTAATCGAATGCTTTGAAGCATATCTAAAGAAGATACTTTCTTTGGAACGTAATTTGTCTCCACAAGGTAGAGCCTGCTGAAAGGTTCTAGCAAAATCATTCAAAGAATACAATAAATCCTTCTCGTTGAAGAACTGCAACCAGCAAAATTGAAGAACTTCCATGAAATCTTCTTGAATAAAAATAACAATTTAATCCAAAGAGATTTTTTGTGAGACCCTATTCTGTTCCTTTTTGAGTTATATATATTCAACGTGTTCATTCGTGTTTATATATATTTTGATATATATTTGAGTTTAAATATCCATACTGGGTTGCTTCTAGGAGATGTTGGGAGTTACGGTTCGAATTTTGAAAATTAAAAAAAAAAGATATTTTGAAGGCCTATAAATATCTGGAGTTAAATATTCTCAAAAAGATATTTTCAAAACTTACTAAGTTTCCTCTTTTTTCTCTCTATCTTCTCTTTAACTTCTCGGGGGCCCGGGGCTTGATTTTTGACGGTCCAATAGCCGATCCTTGTTGTTGGCATCGTGGTCTACGCATTTATCATGATGAAATTTTATTCCGACGAAGCTCGATTTTGTTTGTGAATCGAGACGTCGAGTTTTCAACTCACCGAGGAAGGATCCTAGACTGTTAAGTTGTTAAAGGGTGTTAATTGTAATCTTATGCATATCTACCGTTTAAAAATGCATTAAAAGTGATTTATGTTTAAATTTGGTTTTTGGTTTAAAAATCATTTTTCATCGTTTCGGTGGATGGAAGTGTGATTCGAGAGTTTTCTTTCAAGGTTTTGGTGTGGGGTTTGGACGTGCGAGTGTCCAAGGGTGTTATATGGATGTTTGGAGGCTTGATTTGAGGTTTGGAGGATAAAATCGTAGCTTAAAAATCATTTTTCTGGGTTGCCCAGTCGACTGGACCATGGTGGTCAATCGACTGGATCTTGATTTGGGCTTCCCAGTCGACTAGATTCCTTTTATTTTGTGCCCAGTCGACTGGACCAGTGGGTCAGTCGACTGGATTTCTTTTGATGGGCTTTTTTATTTTCCAGCTAGTTTCCAATCGACTGGGTGAGTGAGATCAGTCGACTGAAGGTCTGGGCTGTGGTTTGGGGGCTTTGGTGATCCCTTTGGGTGAATGGTTGGGTTCCTTTTGGGAAAAAGGTTCGATTTTTGCAAAAAAACGCGTTTTATTGAAAGTTTGGAGCTAACCTGTGAGGTGAAGTCTCAACTTCTAAAACGTTTTGATGAAAATATGTTTTTACATGTTTTGTTTGATCTTTATGGTTAATGGATTAGATCTCTTTTTATAAATGTGTTGTATAAATTGTATTACGGATGATTTTTAAATATTTTTCTTAGATGTACCGTGGCAGTGGGTGTGCTGAGTTAGGCTTCCATTACTTCACGGTGAGAGTCCAGAAACGTCCGTAGAGTAGGTCCCTACGTGCCTTCGGGTTAATCCCCGTAAACGAGGTTCGTGGGTGCTTAATGCCCTTGGGTTGTGAACCCATAACTAAGTGGTTGATTAGTGCTTAAGGCCCTCGGGTTGTAAACCCATAAACTAAGTCGGTTGCCTCCGTGAATGGCGTTATTTACGTTGTCGTGACTCCGTATAAAACTTGTCATTGCCGAGCAGGCCTTAAGTGGTGACTAGGGTAATGGACAGGAGTCTATAGTTGTTACCTTTGTCTGTGTGGCAGAGTCGGTACATAGGATTACATTTTATCTCTTTCTTCTCGGCTGTGTGACCCGAGTGGAGAATACTGCGTTTTTACTGCTTTTCCTTAGCTGTGGCATGATATCTGTCAGGATGAAATGCATAGTTTCAAGGATGGAAAACTGATGGTTTTTGAGAGAAAAACCTTTTAGCTCATGTGGTTGAGCTTATGTGCTTATGATTGCATAGATTACTTTACAGCTTTATGTAATCTGTTTCTATTGGGCTTCGACTCACGGTGCGGGATTTTGCTATAAAACTATTTTCAGGTAAGCATGTGGAGTTGACCTAGACGTAGTGGTGATGGAAGACTTGATATAGTTTTCCTTATTTTTGTGACATGTAGTTTACATGTGATGTCTGTTTCAAAAGGTGAGTTTTGTACGCCTTGAAGCGATATACTTATTCATGTATGAGAATACATGTTTACTGTTTATGAGAGTTGAATTTTAGGAATTTTTTATCCAAATGATGTATATTTTTTTGAGTTGATGATTTTTTAACTGCAAACCTTATTTTTATAAATGGTGTTGGTAGGCTTTCGCGTGACCCTGGAGTTTGGGGTGTAACAACTTAGTATCAGAGCTCTGGGGTTAAATACCTAAGTGCCATGGGAATGAGGGTACATCACCTTTGTGAGGATGTGCGTGTGCTTGATTGCCTGTATTTTAGTGCTTTGTTAACATACGCATAATAGCTTGTTCAGCATGATAGTGTGTATACGTGGGTATGGAGGATGGACCTTAGGATTTATTAGTGTTGCCTTCGAGCATTTGGATTAACAAACTCGGGAGCCATGTTAGAGACGCGTTTTGCAGACGTGATTTCTAGCAAAGAATCTAAGTAGGTTATCCGGAGTGACTAGTCTTTCTTGTTGGTTCTCCTCGTATGTGGGATGTGATGACATGATCTTAAGTGGCTATGTGTTAGCATGCTTATGTGTATTATGTCTTTTACGTTAGCAATCACATGTTGTATAGATGCTTATCTTGTTATATTGTTTTCGTATAGAGTTATGTTCGTGCG
The DNA here is from genome assembly GCA_032360265.1 of Heliamphora ciliata. NCBI lineage: Eukaryota > Viridiplantae > Streptophyta > Magnoliopsida > Ericales > Sarraceniaceae > Heliamphora > Heliamphora ciliata. The sequence continues at coordinate 9,693 of JAUMHN010403395.1, forward strand.
GGGAGGACGAGGCCGAGGTCGAGGTCATGGCCGTGGTTTTAGCCGAAGGGACTTTCCAGTCCCAGATGTTGGGGATGCTAATGCACCCCACGGACCAGTTGACGGGGAAGATCTGTTGTGTGAGATAGTTAGCTTCATCCAGCAACTGGCTGAGGCCACTAAGGGAAGGGAGAGTGTACCTGAGCCGAGGGTGACGGTCGCGATACGTGAGTTTCGCCATCTGGACCCTCCTACCTTTTCTGGGGATCCCAACCCCACGGTGGCCACTGAATGGCTGGAGTTGGTTACTAGGATCTTGGACACGCTTTAAATAGAGGAGGATGATCTGAGGGTCACTTTTGCTGCATTCCAGCTGAGAAGGAATGCTCACATGTGGTGAAAGTTTGCCAAGACCATAGTTGGGGGCACTTGAGAGGCATTCACCAAGGTATTTCTGGATAAATACTTCCCGGCGACATTGAGGGATCGTTACAGAGAGAACTTCCTTTTTCTGATGCAGGGGACGATGACTGTGATTGAGTATGAGGATGAGTTTACTAGCCTATCCCGATTTGCACAGGAGGTCGTACCTATAGATGAGTTTCGTACGAAGAGGTTCGAGAGAGATTTGAGGCATGCTATCCAAGACATAGTGGCGGCATTTAGGATGTAGGTCTTTACAGAGTTGGTGGAGACCGCCATGAAGGTGGAAGACTCTCTGAACGAAACGTGCAGAGACAGAGACAGTAGGGGTCCACAAGATGGGGGACATGCACAGTTCCAGGGACGCATGGATAAGCGTCGACGGACATCTGGCATAGTCGCAGGCGCAGGGGAGGGGGCCAGTGGTATGTTTTGAGTGCGGCCAATATGGGCACATCCATAGGGATTGTCCCAGAGGAGGGAGTATGAGGAGTACAGCTGGAGCACCTATTATTCCATCTGCCCAGGGACGCCAGCTATCTAGATTTGCAGAAGGGGCACCTCAATACAGTCAGGCAGATAGTCGATAGTTCAGGGCCACAGTGGACAGGCCAGAGCATATGTTCTTGCAGATCCCAGTTCATCCAGAGCACCGGTTGTACCCGATGCTGCTGCTACCACGCCCATGATCAGAGGTACTCTTCTAATCTATAGATCATGGGCCAGTGTTCTTATCGACATGGGAGTATCACATGCGTTATATCATCTACTTTTGCATCTTCTTTGGGTTTGAAACCAGACTTATTGGGTAGTGTTTTGAGCGTGGAGACCCCAGTCAGTGAGAGTGTGATGTTGAGTCTTATTTGTAGATCCTGCGTGTTGGAGGTCGCTGATCGTTGTTTAGAATTTGACTTTATCATTCTAGACATGACCACGTTTGATGTCATCCTAGGGATGGATTGGCTGACCACCTATCGTGTCTTTATTGATTGCGATCGACGGAGGGTAACGATTTGTACACCTGTGGGAGATTGCTTTTGCTTTGTGGGTAACCGGGATGAGGGTTTGGTATCTATGCCCGGTGTTGCGCGGAACCAGGGTAACCTGGGTTCCCTCTTTGCAGCTCTCATATTGGATGAGGGAGTTGGGGTTCGAGGAGAGTTACCTCTGGTGGTTTGCGACTATTCAGATGTCTTTCCTAATGATCTGTTTGAGTTACCGCCGAACCAGGAGGTAGAGTTCTCTATTGAGCTGATTCCAGGAACTGCTCCCATATCCATGCCGTCTTACCGTTTTGCACCCGCTGAGTTGTGTGAACTCAAGGTACAGCTATAGAAGTTATTAGATAGGGAATTTTTGCGCCTGAGTACTTCTCCGTGGGGAGCTCCTACTCTTTTTTCCAAGAAGAAAGATGGATCCTTGCGATTGTGTATCGACTACCAGAAGCTGAATCAGATGACAGTAAAGAACAAGTATCCTATGCCGAAGATAGATGATTTGTTTGATCAGTTGAAGGGATTGAGCTACTTTTTCAAGATTGACTTGAGATCAGGGTACCACCAGTTGAGGATTAGGGATGAGGACATAGCGAAGACCGCCTTTTGGACTCGCTATGGTCACTATGAGTTTTTGGTCATACCGTTCGGTCTGACGAACGCTCCTGCTACGTTTATGGGTTTGATGAACCGGATCTTCCATCCTTATCTGGAAAGTTTTGTAGTAGTGTTTGTGGATGATATTCTCTTCTACTCACCCACTAGAGAGGCACACAAGGACTACCTGTGTATTGTTCTACTGACTTTGAGAGAGCATCGTTTGTATGCGATGTTCGAGAAGTGCGAGTTTCGGATGTCTGAGGTAAGGTTTCTTGGACACGTAGTGTCAACAGACGGAGTAGCATTGGATTCATCGAAGACAGACGCTGCGACAGGTTGGGAGTTACCGAAGAACGTTTTTGAGATCTGTAATTTTCTGGGTTTAGAAGGTTATTATCGGCGGTTCGTGAAGAATTTTGCGAGACTTGCCGCGCCGATGACGCGTCTGATGTGAAAGGGAGTTGTGTTCATTTGGAGTGAGTCCTGTGAGTCGGTATTCTAGGAGTTAAAGACGAGGTTGACTAGCGCACCAGTGTTAATTATCCCAGAGTGAGGCTTGGGGTATACAGTGTACTGTGATGCATCACATGACAGTTTAGGCTGTATTCTGATGCAGGGAGGTAAGGTTGTAGCCTATGGTTCTCGGCAGTTGAAGACGCATGAGAAGAACTACCTGACGCATGATCTGGAGTTGGCAGCCGTGGTCTTTGCCTTGAAGACATGGCGTCACTATCTTTATGGTGAGCACTTCGAGATTTTCTCTGATCACAAGAGTTTAAAATACTTATTTTCGCAAAAGGACCTGAACTTGCGCCAACGACGATGGGTGGAGTTGCTGGAAGATTATGATTTTGACTTGTAGTATCATCCAGGGAAGGCCAACGTTGTGGCTGATGCTCTCAGTAGGAGATCTCATGGGTCGTTAGCATATGTGATTATACGCGAGTGGCACATGCTTGGAGAGATCGGGGAGTTTGATCTGTGTCTCGGGGAGATAGCGACGGGTGCCACCTTGTTCTTAGTAGTTTTGCGACCTGCCTTGATTGCACAAGTGCTAGAGGTCCAACAGACGGATCAGAAAGCTCAGATGATACGAGATCGTGTTGTTAGTGGAGAGGATACAACCGATTGGGTTGTGCGTTCGGATCAGAGTTTGAGATTGGCCGGGAGGCTGTTTCTGCCAGAGTCATGCCGTACAGATATACTACATGAGTGTCATCACTCTTGCCTTGCTGTGCATCTAGGAGGCACGAAGATGTATCATAACCTACGTCATCAGTTATGTTGGACGGGAATGAAGAGAGATGTGATCCAGTTTGTTTCTCGGTGCCTTACCTGCCAAAAGATGAAGGCGGAACACCAGAGACCGGCAGGATTGCTACAGCCATTACTGATATCAGAGTGGAAGTGGGAGAATGTCACGATGGATTTTGTATCGAGACTTCCTCGATCACCTAGGGGACACGATGCCGTATAGGTTGTGGTTGATAGGTTGACGAAGTCTGCACACTTTCTCCCCATCTGCGTGAAGGATTCGGTGGATAGATTGAGTAGATTATATGTCAGAGAGATAGTCCGGTTGCATGGAGTGCTAGTGTCTATTGTTTCTGACGGAGACCCGCGATTCATCTCGCGCTTTTGGCAGTGTCTTCAGGAGGCTTTGGGGACGAACTTGATGTTCAGTACAACTTTTCACCCCCAGACGGATGGTTAGTCTGAGATAACTATACAGATTTTGGAGGATATGTTGAGGGCATGTATACTTGATTTTAGAGGTTCTTGGGAGAATCACCTACCTTTGACAGAGTTTCCATATAACAACAGCTACCAGTCCAGTATTGGAATGGCACCGTATGAGGCTTTGTATGGTAGACAGTGTAGGTCGCCTGTGTGTTGGACAGATGTGAGAGAGACCACAGTCTTGGGACCCGATTTGGCGCGGGAGACGACGGAGAAGATTGCAGTGATTCGCCGGTGTCTAGTGACAGCTTAGAGCTGCCAGAAGAGTTATGCAGATCAGAGGAGAAGGCCTTTGGAGTTTGCAGTGGGAGATCACGTGTTTTTGAAGGTCTCGCCACATAGAGATTTGATGAGGTTTGGTCGTAGCGGGAAGTTATCACTGCGTTTCATTGGGCCTTTTGAGATTCTTGACAGGGTTGGAGAGGTCGCTTATCGTTTAGCTTTGCCACCGCAGTTGGCATCTGTGCTTAACGTATTCCACGTTTCTATGCTTCGGAGGTATGAGCTTGATCCTTCACATGTGTTAGATTGGGCCGATCTACGGGTTGATGAGGATGTTATTTATGAGGAGCGTCCAGTGAAGATTCTAGACACGAAAGAGCAAGTGTTAAGGGGCAGAACAATTGCTTATGTCAAAGTCCTATGGCTTCATCACGGGGTTGAAGAAGCGATGTGGGAGCTTGAGTTTAGGATGCGTGCTAGATACCCGAAACTATTTACCTTGTGACCTTGTAGTGAATTTTGGGAGCGAAATTCTTTAAGGGGGAGAGTTGTGAGACCCTGTTCTGTTCCTTTTTGAGTTATATATATTCGACGTGTTCATTCGTGTTTATATATGTTTTGATACATGTTTGAGTTTAAATATTCATACTGTGTTGGTTCCTAGGGTTGTTGGGAGTTGCGGTTCGAATTTTAAAAATTCAAAAAAAAAGATATTTTGGATGCCTATAAATATCTGGAGTTAGATATTTTTAAAAAGATATTTTCAAAACTTACTCACTAAGTTTCTTTCTTTTTTTCTCTACCTTCTCCCTAACTTCTCGGGGGCCCGGGACTTGGTTTTTTACGGTCCAACAGCCGATCCTTGTTGTTGGCATCATGGTCTATGCATTCATCCGGACGAAATTTCATTCCGACAAAGCTCGATTTTGCACGTGGATCGAGACGTAGAGTTTTTAACTCTCCGAGGTAGGATCCTAGACTGTTAAGTTGTTAAAGGGTGCTACGTGTAATTTTATGCATATCTACCATTTAAAAATGCATGAAAAGTGATTTATGTTTAAATCGGATTTTTGGTTTAAAAATCGTTTTTCATCGTTTCGGTGGATGAAAGTGTGTTCCGAGAGTTTTCTTTTGAGGTTTTGGTGTGGGATTTGGAAGTGTAAGTGTCCGAAGGTGTTATATGGACGTTTGGAGGCTTGATTTGAGGTTTGGAGGACAAAATCGTAGCTTAAAAATTATTTTTTTAGGTTGCCCAGTCGACTGACCACTATGGTCCAGTCGACTGGATCTTGATTTGGGCTTCCCAGTCAACTGGACTAAGAGGGTCAGTCTACTGGATTCCTTCTATTTTGTGCTTAGTCGACTGGACCAGTGGGTCAGTTGACTAGATTTCTTCTAATGGGTTTTTTTTGTTTTCAAGCAAGATTCTAGTCGACTAGGTGAGTGAGATCAGCCGACTGAAGGTTTGGGCTGGGGTTTGGGGGGTTTGGCGATCCCTTTGGGTGAATGGTTGGGTTCCTTTTGGGAAAAAGGTTCGATTTTTGCGAAAAACGTGTTTTATTGAAGGTTTGGAGCTAGCTGTGAGGTGGAGTCTCAACTTCTAAAACGTTTTAATGAAAATATGTTTTTACATGTTTTGTTTGATCTCCATGGTTGGCGGATTGGATCTCTTTTTATACATGTGTTGTATAAATTATTTTACGGATGGTTTTTAAATATTTTCCTTAGATGTATCATGGCAGTGGGTGTTTTGAGTTGGGCTTCCATTGCTCCACAGTAAAAGTCCAGAAACGTGCACAGAGTAGGTCTCTACGTGCCTTCAGGTTAATCCCCGTAAACGAGGTTGGTGGGTGCTTAGTGCCCTC
>JAUMHN010403406.1:0-38245 GCA_032360265.1 Heliamphora ciliata
GTAATTAAAAGTGTGTAAAGATTGTGTGTTGAAGATAGACGATAGGGTGACTGTTAAGAACAAGTATCCTTTGCCTATGATAGACGACTTGTTCGACCAATTGCAAGGAACCAGAGTGTTCTCAAAGATAGACTTGAGGCCAAGATATCATCAATTGAAAGTACGAGAGGCAGATGTACCTAAGACTGCCTTTAGACCCCGTTACGGGCATTATAAATTTGTGGTCATGCCTTTTGGGTTAACGAATGTGCATGCGGTGTTTATGGACCTGATGAATCATGTGTGTAATAGTTTTCTAGACCAATTCGTGATTGTATTCATAGATGACATTTTGATATACTCTCAAAGTGAGAAGGAACATAGGGCACATTTGAAGATTTCTTTGCAAACCCTGAGGAAACACAAGTTCATGGTTTGGTCGTTATCTTCATGATCAGGAGATCGTGTTTGGGAACCGTGCTGGGCGCATGAGGTTGGAAGGGACCATAGACAAATTTGAGAGTGTGGTTGGTTAGTGCTGAGACGATGTATCCTGTGTGTGCTATGTCTAGAGGTTGTTTGTGTTCCACCTTAGGTTTAGAGATGGGTATGTTGATTGCCCATGGGAATGAAGTATGGAGTAATAAAGTTTAGCAATGTACCGTGTGATTTTGCTAGCCTAGGGCGATATGTGAGAAATCATAGGTTACGATGCCTGTGATCGATGTGTGGTTTGAAAGCGGAAGTGCGGAAGTGCGAAAGTGCAGAAGTTGTCTGCATGGTTAAGGAAGTTCTTGATAACTCTGGATAGAAGAACTCAGGATTGGATTCCCTTTGTATTATGCCGTGCGCTTTCTAAGCCAGTTGTGTGGGTAGTGGACTCGAAGCCGTGGCGTGTTTGTGATTTGCCTAGTAGGAGTTAGGTGAGTAAGCTCAACCTTCTGGAGTGAGGTTTTGGTGCGATGGGAATGTTGATGAATGTCTCCGTGCATGATTGGTGATGAGCTTGTAATCCTATGGTATGAGATGTGTTGTACAAGATATGCAGATTGGTAGTGTTTGTATCTGTGTGCGAATGAGGTCTGAAAGCTAAGAGCTTGATGTAACGGATGGTTTGGGGTATCGTGATCATGGTTAACTGTAGCTGTTCGACTGTGGTCGATGTGGCTTCAAGGGAAAGTTCACTGGATTCTTGAGAGGCTAAATGTTTGTGAGTACTGGGAGTACGCTGAGATTGGGTCATGGGTTTTGTTGACCCTTTTCTTCTCTCTGGAGAGAGATAGAGTTTCTTTGTAAACGGTTGTCTGGTGTGAGTTATTTCATCTCGGTTGGAGGGAGATGTTGGGTTCTTGATCGATTCAGGTTTTGGTTGTGTACTGAGACTAAAAATCTCTGTAGATTTCTTACCCATGTTGTGACCCTTGGAATTATGATTCGGGGACTTGTATCGCCGTGATCGAGTGATTGTGGGTTTACTTCTTCATGGCTTCACCGTGTGGTTCATGGCTACGTGCCTTCTTGGATGTGGAACATCTGTGAGTATAACTTGGGATCCGATTGCTCCCGCGGTTCGGGACTGTAATGAATCGCATGATGGGGTTAGTATTATCCACAATGAAAACTGTAAAAGAGTACGTATGAGTGTAGTAAACATGATAGGTCGTGGTAACCTAGTCAGTGTGGCTCGTTTTGTATGATGGTTGAATCATTTGAGTTGTGTTCCCTGTGAGGTTAGGTTGGTGGACCAGGAATCCTTTTGCTTGTTCTTGTTGACAAAGGAATTGGCGTTGAGATGTAGTGTTCTTTCTACAGTGATTAGCTAGGAATCGTTAACCATTGTGTACAGCTTGTTCTGGATTGTGTGGTTATGGTTTTATTTCTAGCTCACGGCAGAGCGGGAATTTTGTCAGAATAGTGTGGCTGTGATATGCGTATGGTGGGTTTCTAATAGACTTTGGTGGGTCTAGATTCGGGTCCTATTTGGAGCTTTGAATTATTCAGAGTTCTTAGAGTCGAGGAGTGGTTATCGACTGTTGTAAGTGTTGTGCTTTGGCATAACTGTTTGTTTGGATGGTGGTCCCGAGAGCATGGTAAGGTATGAATCAGGAAGGATATAATATTTGAGAAGCCTTAGTTGGCGTAGTCTATTCAGATCGTCGCGGTTATTTAGTCGGGAATGGAAGGGCCGTGATAAGCCCTGGATGTGAGAAAATTTCTAAGTGCAAGATGCTAGTCTTGGTTGGTGTCTTGGGTCTGAATATTTTGCCATTGTGGACTCAAGGGATTGATGTATGTGTTATGAGTTGGAATCGATGTCGGATGATGGCTATCATGTTTGTTCTGTCAGATGACGGCGATCATGTTTGATGTGAGGCTAATCTGCGCTTTAGTATCTGTGATTTGATAGCGAGATGTTGAGTTGTGTAGTGATGTGCGGTTGCACGGGGGACATGGTTGGGTTTTGTGTAGGATGTTAGATGTCTATGAGATGTTCTGTCTGTGGAATGTGTTTGGTCGAGTGACTCATTTGGGTCAGGTGACTTTGTGACTGTGGTGCTGAATTGGTTTCTAATTGTATGGAACCTTATCTAGGACAATGGTCTATCACCTAGTGTTTCTCCTGGGTGAGAATTGTGGTTCGTGATAGAAGTTTGAGTAGAGGATGAAGGTTTGAAGGTTTATTGAGATGAAAAGCATTCTTTGATGTCCAGGTGAATAAGTGAACTTCTCTCTAGAGTCGGGTGTTGTGTTGTTGCTCGTGGATCGGCGTCGTGTCAGCTTTTAGATGGCATTGTTAGCATCAGTAGGGTAATGATGTGGTAGCAAAGTCAGTGTTCGTCTGGAAATCATCAAAACTCGAGTAGAGTTTGTGCATGGAACATGTGATTTCATGTGATCGATGTCGGAGTTCGACGTCGTGTGTTTTGACTTGTGGAGATAGTCCTCGATGTGCATGGTGAGGTGTGATTGAGCCAATATGTTGCAGTAAGAGCGAAGGGGTGGTTGTCACTATGTTCGGGCATAGAGAGTGTTTGGAATCAAGTATCATGGTGGATTTCTTGTGTGATGTGGTTATCGCTGGAGTAGTATGTTTTGAGGATTGGCAGTGTGAGTTAAATCATGATTCCACGTTTCATGGATGTCTCATGGGTGATAGTGAAGTCAGTAGGACATGCACGTGTGGGCAATTTGTGTGGAGTCGTGTTACCTCGTGTGACGACAGGTTTGGGATTTCAGTTGTTGGGGCATTTCTGTTGTTGTGCGGTATCGCTGGGTTTGCAACAGGGATTGTTGATAGTTTCGGGATAGTGATTGGCTTGAGTTTCAGTGTTTAATTTCGAGGACGAAATTTCTTAAAGGAGGGTAGGTTGTAATAACCCGAACTCAAGATATGAATTAAAAAAAAAAAGAAAGAACAAAAGAAACAAAATCTCGAACCTAAGTTCGGTAAGAAGAATCGGCCCAACCGTTTAACCTTTTCGAGCTCAAGACCCCAGAAAGAGGGGAAACCACACAAGCATATATTAAAATCCTAATATTGAGGATAAGAATTTAATGTTATAAGTCCAACTCGTTTAAGATAAGAGTTACGCTCGAAAAATCAAGAAAACGAACCTATGTGAAAATACTCGAATTTTTTTTCCTATAATTAAATAAAGAAAATCTTTTTGATATATATATATATATATAGTCAAGTGGCTAGCTACCTAGGGAAGAGTGCCAAACTTGGTGGCCAAGTCTCCTAAACCGAGGTTAACAAAAAGTAAACCAAGATTAACTTAATTTAACTACGGCCAGCAAAGCTTCTCAAGGAAGCTTCCCCCACTAACCTCAATTATAAAAAGGGACCGAAACCACCCATTCTCCACCTTGAAATTTAGACACTAGTAAGGGAAGAGAGAGGGAGTGAAAGAAGAAGGAAGAAGAAGAAAGAAGAAAAACCAAGAAATTTTGGTGGAATCCATGGATGCTAATGCTAAGTCCTTGACCCAAGTCATCAAAGAGTGATCTATATAAGGTAATCAAGACTCTAACACATCTGATTTTACACCTATCAAACATCTATTTCATCATTTGAAAACATCAATTAAAGATCAAGAATCGAATATGAATCGAATATGAATCGAAAAGGCGTCATGGTGAGATTTTAGGACTGTCTTGGTGTGGCTGTTGTGTATTGAAGTTTTCATGAGATTTTCTAATGGATCCATGGCATGAAAAGTTTCTGGAATTGTCATATTTGAGTGTAAAAAATATGGATGTAAAGGAAATAGACCAGCCATTAACACACATGATGCTAGGAGACTAGATCTAAACACGGCCTGCAATTTGAGCCTTTCAACCTTTCTGCCCTGAGATTTGAAATATCATAACTCAATGCAGAAAATTGATCTAAGCATGATGATTATGTCCAGAGTTATCTTTTTGTGTTATCTTTCATCCAAAATTGGTTTGAACTGATTTGAGTAAGTAGAACTCGAGATATTGCAATTCTACCAAAGTGTGTCGGTTTCAGACCGGTCACCAGTGCAGATCTAAAAGTACTAGTTTAAAATGAGATTAGAGTTTTGGAGAAAACATGAATATTGTAGATAACATGTATATCTATCTACCCACCAAAAAAGAGCACAAAATATTGAGTTTGGATAGTCAAAATCCCTTTCAAAGTCTCTGTTGAGTTTCAGCCCTCAATGGGCACTTCTGTCACATATTTTTGTGTAGCCCAAAACCCCTATTTTGAAAGACCTATTCCGAAAGTGGTTTACATGAACATTGTAGCTAACATATTGAAATACTTGCTGCCAAAAAAGCAAACCTTTAAGCTACGGGATGATTCCCCAAAACCATTTCAAATCCTCTGTTCAAAACCAGCTCTGCTGTGTTTTGGCGGCTGACAGAACCTACTTTTTAAAATGGGCAAAAAGTCTAACTTGTTTCAAACAACTACCCTTAGCTCTAAACATGAAACTTGTAGGTGACCAACTCTCTGAGCAAGTGCTGAACTGTTTTTGTTTCCGTCAAGTTTTTCACCCTTTTGCCTTAGGTTTTGGCTTTGGTGCTAAACATAAAAGTTGTAAGGAATATTTTAATCTAAATCATCACCAAAAATCATAATCAAATTCCAAGTCTAAGTACCTCAAGATGCTGCAGTACTTTAAATTTTAATGATTGGGAGAGAGTAATAAATTGTTAAGTTAAATTCTTAAACAAATGAAGGATTGGGAAAGTGCGTAGTACCCCTTAAACCTAAAAAGAAAGTAACCATGGTCCCAAAAATCAAGAAAACATTCAATGGTCAGAATCGTTTTAGTACTTCATGTTCTAAGAGGGGTAGAACTCCATGTTAACGGTTAAGTCATGTTTGCTTGCTAGGCATGGAAGTTTTGTTACACGAGGAGCAAGCTTAGCTCATTGACAAAGGCTCGGTTCGTATGCATATAAAATAAGGTGAGAGTGCTTAGCCGTTATCTTGAACTTGAGTTTATGTAAATGATGCGTGAAAATGCTTTGAAGCGTATGTTTTGAATTATGACCCGTTTGACGATCGCATGAACCTATTATTTTCAAAAGCCATGATGTTTTTAATTCAAGTGTGCTATCTATGATATTCTGAGCTAGCATGATATTACTATGAAAGTATGGTTAATGTTGTGTGGTTGTTTCAAAGTGCCATGTTACAAAGGTTTTCGGCCCTTTTATATCCCTTTATGAGGGAGGTTACCCAACTAAGGGTTTTTCATTTATCCCTATAGGGAAGGTTTCCCGTTGAGCAGGGATTTTTGCTTTAAAGGCATTGCGGGCTATGTCCCGAATAGCACATACCACTCGTGCTTGGTGGATAGTGGCCCTCATTCCATCACTTTTCTATCCATGCATTGGAAATTGAGATTATGGTACCGTCGAAACCCCCGGTCGTGAGGTTGACAACTACTTCTATACTGTTGAGATTTGAGTCTAGATTTGAGAAATGGGTCATGCATTTTAAATTTGTGATGGTTGAGCCAGGAACATATTTCTTTTTGCAATACATAGAAAATTTTGTATAATCTGTGATGTTTTCATGTTCATGCAAATGATCAGTTTCTATATTTTCGTGAAAAATGTGATAAACGATTTTTTTTTTCAAAGAGTTTTCAATTATCCTTACCTAAGTAACTGTCTTTTCTATTTATGATAATACTAAGTGCGCTCTCCTATAACCTCTATGGTTACAGATACCAGGAACGGCTAAGAGTTGGTCCACCACAAGCGTCATCGAGTAGTTTTGGTTCTGGTGTTGGAAATCGTTTTGGCCAGTCTTTCTTTTGTTTAGTTTTAGTGTTGGCAAAGCATCATGTATAAGATTTGAAGGTTTTTAACCTTTTAGAAGTAATGTATGCCTTGGGATGGTGAATCCCTAGTGACTCATGTTTACCTCTTTTGATATTAAGATATTTGTGGTTGTTCAAGTTTACTCCTTGTCTATCTCTTGGGCTGCCAGTCTACGGTGGGAACTTATCCCGTTGTGTAGGATTAGTGCCTTACGGGAGCGGGGTGTTACAATAACTAAGGGTTAGATATTTATTGGCTCACTAAAAATATCTTCTTTTTTTTTTAAACTTCGCACCACAACACCCAACGGCCCCGGGATCTAACCCAACATGCATTTCTAAACTCGAACATGCATAAAATGCATATAAACATGCTTTCCTAAAAACAAGAAACGACACATCGAAACATCGTAAAAATTAAAACGGATTAGGATCTCACACATCACGAGTCTTATAGTGGGACAAATCGATTTATTTTATATTGATTGATCTTTGAGCATTGGATTTTGGTGGCCCAGAGGGTGGCTCGAACCCCATGTTGTTGCTATTGAGTAAAACAGCTAAGGCATGAAGCCTAAGCGAGAGTTTACTATTCGCAACGAGACGCGGTTATGGCTTTTGTGATCAACTCCCATAAAGTCTACTTTGAAATTCCCTGCGTGAAATTCATGTTATGATTCTAGGTATACATCATGTTAGGCATTTACATCGCATCCATGACATCACATACTTATACACTTGTTCTTATATCTGCATACCCTACTATAATTGTTAACTATGTCTGTCTCTTTGACTTTGGACTGTACTGGGTGTTATATGATATGCGTTGTGGAATATTTTATCGTGAGAATGGTTAGAAGGTTTAGAGTGTTTTCTACTGAGTTTTGGCTCATTGTATTCGTGCCACAGGTGAGAAGGAGGAATTTTTTGAGAATGTCGCCCCTAAAGAAGAAGGATTTGAAGAACAAGGTGACTGGCAGGACCCAACAGACCTCGACAATGCTAGCTGAAAGATTGAATGTTCACCCTTTTGTTCTTTTTTTTCAGTTTCCACGGGCTCATTATAATTTTTATCGAATCTTTTGTGAAATTGTAATAGCTACGTACTTTTGAATAGTTTAGAACTCTTAATGATGTATTATTTATCATATATAACTCTGAAGGAATGGCTAGAGTATTCCCTTTAATTATACTTACGTATGTCCCAACGTGGCCGAAATATGGGGCATCACAGTTGGTATCAAAGCCTAGATTTAGTGAACCTTTAGGCCTTGAGTTATGGAAAATCATGCATTCTATCGTGTAGAAGCTCTGTAGCATGCGTTGTATTAATTATAATTATCATCTATACATTATAAGAACTAAAATCTGTTGCATCTAAGTCTTATAACGAGTCGTGATAGGACATTACCAGGATCAGAAGCGACAGGGAATCTATATGCGAAGGACGAGTAAGGGCATCGAGATTGAAGGCGAAGATTCATGCAATGAGTTATCTTATTTTAAGGGGGGTAGACGGGAGTACGCACTTGGAGAGATTTTAGATATTGTATCAAGAGCCACCATCAGAACCTCGCAACTTCATCCTTATAAGTTCCATTCTCGTTTACCCCAAGCCGTTGTATCAACTTTTATACCTTGTTGAAATTCTTTGCTTATCCTTCTTGCTAGCCCAATGGCTTTTTGAATTAATTAGATTTTGATGATTTTGTATAATTCATTTTCTAAGTAAAATTGATTTAAAAATATGATGTTTAATATTTCCTAAAAGGTCGTGTTGACACCAAATGACAAATGAGTTGACACCTTTAGCCATCAAAGCTGACACCTTTATCAAATGAATTGACACTTAAGTATTCTTGGAAAAAAATATTTTGTGTCGACCATAATTGATATTTGAGTCAACACCTTAAGGCAAAGAATGCTTGATGTTCTCAAGTGTGTCGACACCTTTGAGCAAATGAGTCGACACCTTAACATGTTTGCCTAAGATGTTTTCAGGTACTCCAAGATGAATCGACACAAAAGAACTGAGACTTTTTGCAACAAAATGAGTCAACACAAATAGAAATTTGTGTCGACACCAAAAGACTCTTCGGGACTCACTAATGTTATTCAGGAATTTTGAGTCAACACCAAAGCAAAGATGAGTTTACACAAAACAACCGTAACTTCCTGCAGATATTTAAGTCGACACAAAATGCATGATGAGTCAGCACAAAAGAACTGAGTCTTCTTATAGATTTATGAGTTGACACAAAAGACAATATGTGTCAACACTAAAAGGTTCTCTTGGAAAGCTAAAGTATTAAACGAGTCGACACCAAATGATTTTGAGTCGACACCAACGAAGAAATGAGTTGGCCCATTCACTTGAAGAACCAAATGGTAGAAGGTTTATGTCGACACAAAATAGATTTGAGTCAACACCTGCAACAAAATTTTAAATCTGACACCGGGTACAACGATTGGATTCTTTGCATTTAATACTTTTACCTACCTCCAATGGTCATGAATTCCCAAGAGGTTATATAAGGAGTTACTTCTCAGACTTTTAAACAACAAGAGCTTCAATTCTACTGTTCTATTGCTTGAATTAAAGATCAAACTCTTAAGCTTTCATTTATTGCTCATTAACTTCAGCTCTTGATCTCTCATCATTTTACTTCTCATTTATTGCAAATCATTTATAAAGAGAGTGAGTGAGAATCTTATTGAATACTTCATCTCTTGTAGTTTAGGGTGAGTCACCCTTAATCCTTTGAGTGAGTGAGTGAGTGATACTCTTCAAAGAAGAGCTCAAGAGTGATTAGAAGAAAACAAGGGTTGTTTTCGTAGGATCATCTTGAGTTTGTTGTAAGGCTTTTGAATGTGCCCGTAAGCATTCCTATCATAGTGGATATTCTCAAGGGGAGTCTTGAGTAGTAGACGTAAGCTTAGAAAAAGCCAAATCACTGTAAATCTTGATGTCAGGTTCTATTTCTCTCTCCTTTACCTCTTCAATATTCTCCTTGCTTTATTTCTTGTTATATTTGCTATATTTATTTGAGATATTAAAAGATTTTCAAAAAAGTTTTTAAAATAGTTATTATTCTTTTTAGACCCAATTCACCCCCCTCTTGGGTTACCTAGACTAACAATTGGTATCAGAGCTTGAGCTCTTGTTTTTGACTTAACTGTTTAAGAGTTTTCTTAGCAACCACTAGCTTTGGACCTATTCAGTCTGATGGTCAGTCCACCATTAGACCTCCTTTGTTATATAGAACAAACTATAATTATTGGAAGGTTAGAATGAAAATTTACATTCAAATCGTAGACTACGACCTATGTAGAGTAATCATAAATGGGCCAAAATCACCCACGAAGACCGTATAAGGGATAGTCGTCCCTAAACCTGAAAGTGATTGGACCAAAGGTGACATAAGAGAGATTCAAAGAATGATAAAGCTATGAATCTCTTATATTGCTCTCTTGACTCCAACGAGTTCAATAGGATCTCAACTTGTGACACCGTTAAAGAAATTTAAGATAGACTTGAGGTTACCTACGTGGGAACCAACCATGTTAAGGAATCCAAGATAAGTAGGCTAGTTCATAACTATGAATTGTTTAAAATGAAGTATGACGAAACTATCTCTGAAATATTTACTCCATTTACTAACATTGTAAATGGATTAAAATCTCTTAAAAAGATCTACTCTAATGCCGAGATGGTGAGAAAAATCCTTAGGTGTATGCCTAAGAGTTAGGAAGCAAAAGTCACCACCATTCAAAAAGCCAATGATCTCAACACTCTTAGCTTGAAGGAGCTCCTTGGATCTCTCAAGATTCATGAGATGAACATCAATATAAATGATGAAGATGACAACCAGAAGAAAAAGGGAATTGCATTCAAAACAACCACCCTTGATGAAGAATCTGATAAAAACTCCACCGGTGATGAAAATGAAGGCATGACACTCGCCACAAGAAAGTTTAAAAGGTTTCTTAAAAATAAGAAACAAAGAGAAAGGAAATTCTTCAAGAATGATGGACATAAAGGAGACTTCAACAAATTCAAGGGTGATTCTAACAAGTTCAAAAATGATTACAAGAAAGAAGAAATCATACGCTGCGAATGCAAGAAGCCGGGACATATGAATGTCGAATGTCCTCCACTCAAGAAACACTTCAACAAGGGTTTCGAGATGACAATGCTGACATCTTAGGGTGAAAGTGATGACAGTAGCTCCGAGGATGAAAGGGAAGAAGTTGAAGTTGAAAATCTTTGCCTCATGACCAAGGAAGATGATGAGGTAACAAATGACCCTTTTCTTTTTAGAAGAATTACAAAGTGCATTTGAAGATTTACCTGATGAATTGAGAAAAATGGGTGCAAAGAACTCTATTCTTAAAAAATTGGTTCTTTCCTCTTCATGTGAAATTGAAACCTTGAAAGAAAAAAAAACTTGAATTATCAAAATAGATTTCTACTTTGAAAGATGAAAACAAGGTTTTAAATGAAAATGTGGAAGATCTAAAAAAAACTGTTTATAAGTTTACTCTTGGAAAGAATAACTTAGATAAATTTCTTGGTATGCAAAAATGTATTTTTGACAAAGCCGGGATTAGATATCAACCAAAGAAAAAACAAAAGTTCTTAAGCAATATTTTTGTCAAAGCATCCTCTAATCACTCCAATGCCACTTGCTTTCATTGATATGAACATGGACACATTGTCATACATTGTCCACATAGAAAATCTTTTGATTTACCTGTCAAAAGGGTTTGGGTTCCAAAGGGAACACACCCACATGAAACTAACACCAAAGGACTCAAGAAAGTTTGGGTACCAAAATTCAAATCTTGATTCTCTCTGTAGGTATGTCTCAAGTCCTCATTCAAGGAGGGGATGTGGTATCTTGATAGTGCTTGTAAAGACACATGACAAGCGACAAGTCAATGTTTGCATACCTCAAACCTAAAGATGGTGGATTTGTGACATTGAGAGATAATAACAAAGGAAAAATCATACGAATCGGTTGTATCGGTAAAATTCCTTCCCCTTCTATTGAAAATGTTTTGCTTGTTGATGTTTTGAAACAATACCTTCTTAATATAAGCCAACTTTGTGACAAAGGCCATAAGGTTGTCTTTGATCATGCTAAGTGTGTTATTGAAGACTCAATTGATAACAAAATTATTTTTGAAGGTCATAGGCATGAAAATATTTACACTTTCAATCAAAATGACCTTTCCAAAAATGACACCAAGTGCTTAACCGCCTTGAGTGATAATAGTTGGTTGTGGCATAGAAGACTTAGACATGCACACATGACCTTGATTTCTAAGCTTTTGAAAAAGGAATTGGTGATTTGTTTATCCCAAATCAAATTTGAAGAAGACAAAATTTGTTATGCATGCATGTCAACAAGGCAAACAAGTTAAAAGTTCTTTTCAATCCAAAAGTGAGATTTCAACTTCTAGACCCTTACAACTATTGCACATGGACTTGTTTGGTACAACAAGGACTCTTACCCTTGGAGGCAAGAAATATGCCTTTGTTATTGTTGATGACTTCTCTAGATACACTTGGGTGCTATTCTTAGCTCATAAGGATGAAATCTTTGCCTCTTTTGCAAAATTGTCTCAAAAAATTCAAAATGAAAAAGGTTTTCAAATCATAAGTATCTGAAGTGATCATAGTAGAGAATTTGAAAACAAAAATTTTTAAAAGTTTTGTAATGAAAATGGTATTAACCATAATTTCTCTGTTCCTAAAACCCCTCAGCAAAATGGTGCCATTGAGAGGAAGAGTAGGACTTTGGAAGAAATAGCTAGAACAATGCTCTGTAAAAGCAATCTACCAAGATACTTTTGGGCTAAGGCTGTAAACATAGCTTGTTTTATCGTGAACAGAGTCATGATTCGAGCTTATCTTAAGAAAACTCCATATGAGCTATGGAATGGAAAAAAGCCTAACATAAGTTATTTTTGTGCCTTTAGGTGCACATGTTTTGTTTTGAATAACAACAAAAAACTTTTGGACAAATTCGATACAAAATCTGATGAAGGTATTTTCTTAGGATATTCGTTATCTAGTAAAGCCTATAGAGTTTTTAACAAAAGGAACCTAGTTGTTGAAGAATCTATACATACTATTTTTGATGAAGCTAACCTTAGCTCTTCAAAGGAATCTTGTGAAGATAACTTGGTTGACATAGAAAAAGGTGTTGAAGACATTTTCATTAAAGACCAAGAAAAGCCAAACATGAGAAAGCTTCCAATACTCAACAAGATGAAGTCCAATAGGCTGCTGGATCTTCAAATCAAGAAAATTTAGATATGCCTAAAGAGTGGAGGTATGCTCATGGTCATCCAAAAGACTTGATCATTGGTGATCCATCTCAAGGTATCAAAACTATATCTTCTCTACATAATGTTGTTGGTAACTTAGCATTCCTTTTCCAGACTGAATTAAAACATTTTGAGGAAGCTGAAAATGATGAGTTTTTTATCTTGGCTGTGCAAGAAGAGTTAAACCAATTTGAAAGAAACAAAGTTTAGACTTTAGTCCCAAAACCTAAGGAACACTCCATCATTGGTATAAAATGGGTTTTTAGAAATAAAATGGATAAGAATGGAGTAGTTCTGTGGAACAAAGCTCGATTGGTAGCCTAAGGTTACAATCAAGAAAAAGGCATTGATTTTGATGAGATTTTTGTTCCTTTGGCTAGGCTTGAATCCATTAGATGATACTTACTTTTTCATGCTTTAAAAACTTTAAAGTTTATCAAATGGATGTCAAAAGTGCCTTTTTAAATGGTTTTATTTTAGATGAAGTTTTTGTGAAACACCCTCCTGGCTTTGAAAATGCTAATTTTCCAAATCATCTTTACAAACTTACCAAAGCTCTCTATAATTTGAAGCAAGCACCAAGAGCTTGGTATGAAGGGCTTAGCAAATTTTTTATTGAAAATAAGTTTTCAGGAGAAAAAGTTGATACCATTTTTTTCATTAAGTCTCAAGAAAGTGATATGCTTGTTGTCTAAATTTATGTAGATGACATTATTTTTTGCTCAACTAATGAATTTCTTTGCAAGGACTTTGCTAAGTGCATGTAGGAAGAATTTGAGATGAATATGATGGGTGAGCACAATTACTTTCTTGGACTTTAAATCAAACAAACCCATGATGGAATCTACATCAATCAATCCAAGTACACAAGATATTTGTCGAAAAGGTTTGATATGCAAAAAGTAAAACCTTTGGGAACCCCAATGTGCTCTACAACAAAACTTGACAAGGATGAAAATGGTAAAATAGTAAAGGAAAAGTGATATAGAGGTATGATTGGATCTCTACTCTATTTAACTAGTAGTAAACCTTACATCATGTTTAGTACATGCATGCGTGCTAGATTTCAAGCTAATCTTAAAGAATTGCATGTGACTACCGTTAAGCACATCTTCAGATACCTATTAGGTACACAAAACCTATGATTATTCTATCCTAGAGGAATAGCCTTTAAGTTATTTGGCAATTCTGATACAGACTTTGCCGATTGTAAAGTTGATAGGAAGAGTACTAGTGGAATATGTCAATTCCTAGGACACTCATTAATATCATGGCTTAGCAAGAAACAGAACTCTGTAACCTTATCTATAGCTGAAGCTGAGTATATTGCAGCTGGTAGCTGTTGTGCACAAGTTCTTTGGATGAAACAACAACTAGAAGACTATGGTATTTGTTTATATCATATTCCTATTAAATTTGATAATACAAGTGCCATAAACATATCCAAGAACCATATACAACACTCTAGCACAAAGCATATTGAGATTAGACATCATTTCATTAGAGATCATGTACAAAAGGGAATATTGAACTTGAATTTGTAGGCACGGACTACCAACTTGCTGATGTATTCACCAGACCTTTAAATGAAAAAAGATTATATTATATCAGAAGAGAACTTGGTATGCTATGTGCTCCAAATTGATGATTATATGTCATTCTAACCATGCCTGTTCAATGTATTTTAAATGCTCTTCATGCTTTAAATTGATGTATGAAAAGTGTCGACTCATTGTTGAAAAGGGTCGACACATGTGTGAACGAGTTGACTCAATTTATATAGTATTGACACTGTTTGCAAAAAGTGTCAACTCAACCTATATAGTGTCGACTCATATTCGACCTCGAGCTCTTGGTAAATTTGAGTGGACCCAACTATCAAACCATGTTGACTCAACTAGCCAAAAGTGTCGACACCATGGAAAAAGTGTCGACACAATTTCTATCCTTTGGACACCCCCATTCGTGACCAAACGTGTTGACTCAAATACTTTTTGTGTCGACACAAATCTTTTGCCTATATAAAGGCATCGATCCCACACCCGACTCATTGTTACCTCTCTCTCTACAAAAACCATTTGTCTCTCACGTCTTTTCATCTTCCCTCTCTTCGCAAAATCGAGTCGAACCCTTCTCCTCCCTCCTTCTCCACTGATTCTCAACCTCCATCTCAATGGCCACCCGAACTATGGGAAAGGGCAGCAAGAGGTAAGACGAAGGCCCTTCAAACCCTAGGGCACAAAAGAAGAAGAAGAAATCGATGACGACAGCGGCGACAACAACCTCGGCAATAGGAATGGCTGAATCCTTGAGCTTCTAGTCCAACAAATTCTAGAACTTGCACTTTTAATCCTTTGTCCAAAAAATTCTAGAACTTGTACTTTCAGTCCTTCATGAATCGAAAGATAATACCCGGACGTTCCATCAATTTCTAGTTTTTTGATTCCATTGAAATGAATTTCAAAGTCTTATTTTTTGATCTTGGTTGGGAAAGACTTCTTCAAGTTCATGACCCCTATTATCCTACCCTCGTGAAACTTTTCTATACGCATTTTCACATCTCCTCTATCCCGAGTAACTCCATTACCACTTGGGTAAATGGTACATAAATAAAATTGACCTCAAGTGTCTTTAATGAGATTCTTGGTGTTCCATAGGGTGACATATTTGTCATGTGCAAAGCGAGCAAGAGAACCGTCAAAATTAAAGGCTTCTCTTTTCACGATGCCATGAAACAAATATTTGAGATTAAGGAAGTTGATCCCTCATTGTCCAAAATCTAAGATGAGAGCTGTTTAAATTAATGTAAAATCAATAATTATCCCCAAAAAAAAGTTGATCCCTCAAAACCTTTGGAGGCCAACTCTCTTAAGCCTGAAATGCATATTCTACACCACATGGTCAATCACATCTTTTTGCCCTAGTTAGAAAAATTTGGTGATGTCACTTACATGCACATCTTTGTCATGTGGTGCATCATTGAAAAGAAAAAACTAGATCTTGGTTTTCTTTTCATTTCTGACATGCTTCAATCTCATGAAAAGTCAAACTCTTCTCTCCCCCATGCTATGTTTCTAACCAAAGTTTTTTGACACGTCGGTGTTGATCTTTCTGCGAAAAAGGTTGTTCCTTTTTCTAAACACGACCTTTATGGGCAATCCACTCTCAAGCACATGCAAATTTCTAAAGTAACTGGTGTATGGACTACCCGTCGTGGTACCCCCTCTGCCACTTGAACTCGTCCTCCTTCTCATGATTTTTCTCCTAATCTAGTTGATTTTAGATCTCCTATTCCTCCATCCACCAAGGCTGACACTCCTGAACCCTCTTCTGCTCCCTCTTATTTCCCTCTTCCTCCTTCTCCTCATGTTGATTCTACATCTGCTCCATCTGTTGGTGCTCCTACTGTTGATCTATCTAAACTTGTCTCCTTAGTTAAGGATTTACCTTCCTCCTTAACAAACTTCCAAAACAAGGTCGACCAAGACCTATTTGATCTTCAAAGAAAAATCTCCTCCCTCTCTGATAAAACCAATCGTGGTTTGAGACGAGACATTGAAATTGCCACTAATGCTAGGAGAGCATTATGCAAAACAATGGATAACAGCATTGTTTCCATTATAAATTGCAATAATGCAATCCTTTAGCAAGTCATGAAAGAATACGATGACAGAGTCATTATCGCCGTCCTGAACATCTTAAGGAAAGTCGAAGAGCATCTGAAATGGCTTCAAGACGCATGGGCTAAGCAATTCAAGCCCAAGGAGAGCAAAAAATAAAAGACAGCTCGTTTGCGACGAGAAGCAGACTTAGCTTTGGCAACCTCCTTTGTAGCTCTTCAAGAACAAGAAAAGGCAGCTGAGCGAGACTGAGTCTCCAATGAACGTGTCTCTGAGCATCAGAAAGTTGTCGAGGACAAGAAGCTGAAGAAGAAGCAATTTGATAATCTTGGATTTTTTTTGCTGATTACAAAATGGGAGAAAAAAGTGAAGGAAGGGGAGAAGAAAAACAAAGAAGTTTGAAGTTTTTGAAGGAGAAGCTGTAATCTTATAACATAATGTTTAATATTTCCAAAATGGTAGTGTTGACACAAAATGACAAATGAGTTGACACCTTTAGCCATCTGAGTTGACTCCTTTATCAAATGAATTGACACTTAAGTATTCTTGGAAAATAATATTTTGTGTCGACCCTAATTGATATTTGAGTCGACACCTTAAGGCAAAGAATGCTTGATGTTGTCAAGTGTGTCGACACCTTTGAGTAAATGAGTCGACACCTTAACATGTTTGCCTAAGATGTTTTCAGGTAGTCCAAGATAA
Organism: Heliamphora ciliata; assembly: GCA_032360265.1. NCBI lineage: Eukaryota > Viridiplantae > Streptophyta > Magnoliopsida > Ericales > Sarraceniaceae > Heliamphora > Heliamphora ciliata. Next base: position 16,949 of record JAUMHN010403406.1, read on the forward strand.
GTCGACACAAAAAGAATTTTGAGTCGACACAAAAGAACTGAGACTTTCTGCAACAAAATGAGTCGACAGAAATAGAAATTTGAGTCGACACCGAAAGACTCTTCGAGACTCACAAAATTCATTCAAAAATTTTGAGTCGACACTAAAGCAAAGATGAGTCGACACAAAACAACCGTGACTTCCTGCAGATATTTGAGTCGACACAAAATGCAAGATGAGTTGACACAAAATAATCGAGTCTTCCTACAGATTTATGTGTTGACACAAAATACAATATGTGTCGACACCAAAAGGTTCTCTTGGAAAGCTGAAGTGTTAGCCCAAGGGCTTTTTAATTAGATTTTGATGATTTTCATAATTTATTTTATAATAATAAATTATTTTAAATGGATAATATTTAATATTTTTAAAAAGGTAGTGTTGACACAAAATAACAAATGAGTTGACACCTTTAGCCATATGAGATGACTTATCTCTCAAATAGAATGACACTTAAATATTCTTGAATGAGAATGTTTTGTGTTGACCCTAATGGATAATTGAGTCAATACTTTAAGGCAAAGAATACTTGATAATATCAAGTTTGTCAACACTTTTGAGCTAATGAGTTGACACACTAACATGTTATTGAAGATGTTTCGGGTATTAAACTTTGAGTCCACACAAATGAGATTTGAGTCAACACAAAAGAATCGACACTCTCTACTCTTAAAAAGAGTCGACACAAACTAAGTTTGAGTCGGCACCAAGTGTTTCTTCACTTTGGTTATCTAAAACATTGAGTCGACACAAATTTAAGATGGGTCAACACAAAAGTACCGAGGCTGCCTGCAGAATTTGTGTGTCGACACAAATTGAAGAAGAGTCGACACAAATATACTGAGCCAGCCTGTAGATTTTTGAGTCGACACCAAAGTCCAAATGAGTAGACACTAATTCACCGAGGGTTCTTGCACTTTTTAGTGTCGACACCTAAGGCAATTCGAGTTGACACAAAAAGGCCCTCCTGGTAAGCTGAAGAACAAAATGAGTCGACACCAAAACCATTTGTGTCAACACCATTGTGTTGGTGAGAAAAATGCAAAAATCGTGTCGACACCTACGAAGATCTGAATCGACCCAATCACATGAAGAACCATGCCCTAGAAGTTTTGTGTCAACCCAAAAGCAAATGTGTCGACACCTGCGACGAAATTCAAAATATGCGGCAGAGTTCAATGGTTGGTTTTTTTTCATTTAATGCTCCCACCTACCTCCAACGATTATGAAACCTCAAGAGCTTATATAAAGAGTTACTCCTCATAATTTAATAGATTTGAAGACTTATATTCACTGTAGTATTGCTTGATTCAAAGTCAAATCCTTCAAGCTCTCATTTATTATTCATAACTCCAGTTCTTGTATCTCATCTCTTGACTTCTCATTTATTGCTTATTATTTCTGTAAAAAGAGTGAGTGATACTCATTAAAACATCCCATTTATTATATTCAAGGGTGAGTCACCCTTTGTCTTTTGAGTGAGTGGGTAAATCTCATTAAAGAAGAACTCAAGAGATTAAAAGAAAATTATGGGCGTATTTTTCGTAAGATCATCTTGAAGTTGTAAAAGGTTTTGAACGCACCTGTAAGCATTCTACATTAGTGAAATTCTCAAGGAGAGTCTTGAGAAGTGGACGTAGGCCTGGAAGAAGCCGAACCACTATAAATCTTGGTGTCCGGTTCAATTTCTCTATCCCTAACCTCTTTAATATTCGCATTACTTTATTCTTTGATTATACTTGCTATATTTGTTTGCAATATTAAAAGGCTATTGAAAAAGTTTTTAAAATTGTTATCATTTTCTAAAACTCAATTCACCCCTCTCTTGGGTCACTTAGAACTAACATGAAGTATTAAACGAGTCGACACCAAATGATTTTGAGTCGACACCGTTGTGTGGGTGAGAAGGATGCAAAAATTAGTATCGACACCAATGAAAAAATGAGTCGACCCATTCACTTGAAAAACCAAACCGTAGAAGGTTTGTGTCGACCTAAAATAGATTTGAGTCGACACTTACGACGGAATTTCAAATCTGGTGCCAGGTTCAACGGTTAGATTCTTTTCATTTAATGCTTCGACTTACCTCAAACGGTTATGGATCCTCAAGAGACTATATACGAAGTTACTTCTCAGACATTTAAACAACAAGAGCTTCAATTCTACTGTTCTATTGCTTGAATCAAAGATCAAACTCTCAAGCTTTCATTTATTGCTCATTAATTTCAACTCTTGATCTCTAATCTCTTTACTTCTCATTTATTGCTAATCATTTATAAAGAGAATGAGTGAGAATCTCATTGAATACTTCATCTACTGTATTTAAGGGTGAGTCACCCTTAATCCTTTGAGTGAGTGAGTGATACTGTTCAAAAAAGAGCTCAAGAGTGATTAGAAGAAAAAACAGGGGTTGTTTTCGTAGGATCATCTTGAGTTTGTTGTAAGATTTTCGAACGTGCCCGTAAATATTCCAATCATAGTGGATATTCTCAAGGGGCGTCTTGAGGAGTGGACATAGGCTTGGAAGTAGTCGAATCAATATAAATTTTGGTGTTGGGTTCTATTTCTCTCTCCCTTACCTTTTTAATATTCACATTGCTTTATTTCTTGTTATATTTGCTATATTTGTTTGAGATATTAAAAGGTTTTTGAAAATGTTTTTAAAATAGTTATTATTCTTTTTAGATCCAATTCACCCCCTCTGAGGTTGCCTAGACTAACACTTCCCTCTAATGACACCGATCGCCAGTAATGTTGTCCAATATCGTTCGTAGATAACCCTTCTACACTTAAGTCTTGTTGGTAAACCTATCGGGAATTTCATCCTAGAAAATACCTTTATCTTTGAGTTTTCATTGTTGAGTCATGCGTATATGATGACTAGTATTCACATTAGATTGTCCTTCAATTCAAGTCATCTACCTTGAACTAACTCTTTATTCGTAGAACTCAATATCAATCCTTTAGCCCCGAACATTCAACCATGAACTAACTCTTTATTCGTAGAACTTAATATCAATCCTTTAGCCCCGAACATTTGACCTTGAACTTACTCTTTATTTGTAGAACTCAATATCAATCCTTTAGCCCCGAACATTCGGCATTGCTAAGATCCTTTCCCACCATCAATCTTCACTTGACTTCAATACTACACTAAGTTAAAATAATTTTGTGAATTCTTTAAATCCCAACCTGGGGAGTAGATATGGATGCTTGAATTGAAGTACGTTAGGCCGATGTAACTTCAGGACAAATATCTAGTTTGGCTACCCATTGCTTAAACATATCTTTTGTCAAGATCTGATGTTGCACAGATTGGTCCCGAGAACATCCCCTTTTGTAATGTTCTTTAGTTGTTGATCTCTTATCTCCAATGCATCTAAGCCCCAACCGATCTCTCAATCTGGGTCAACAGTGATTGCTTTAGCTATGACCCCCTTGTCCTTATCAAATCCATTTTTTGAACCAACTTGGAAAATTTTTCTTGTTGAATCTCAGTAAAGAACTTATTCGCCTTTCCTTAATCGCCTTAGCTCTAACTATATCTTGTGCAGCCTAGTATGTCATTCAAAATCCTCAGCTAAACGCTTATCCATTCACCACCTTATGATTGCCTTCCTTGAGCCAGTAAAATTGAGCTGACTATCCTTATTAAACCCCACGCATGTTTTTGTTTGTCCTCGGTTGACCTTGAAAATCTTACCTAGTAGATAGGCAAGTAATGGTAGTCGTTAGGATATTACATCTTATTCGAAGGCTCCAATGGATTGAACTATGCCATCAAGGATCTACAGTCAAAGACAATAGTTTTGCATTGAGGAACCTACGACATCACCACATGACAAAGTTTGAACTTCTCCAAACCAGTTCGTAGCTAACCCACCTATCCAAAAGATTGAGGAACAAAAATTTATACCGCCAATAGGAAAAATAAAAGACGAGAGGCAACGTTGAGCTTAAGACATTCGACGTACTACGCAAGAAAAGAAAATACATCCACACGCATAGATACTCGCGCTGACCTTCTCATCAAACGTTAGAATCCAAATTCTTCCTTCATTGTCTAAGAATGAAGAATCTTGACCACGACAATAAACGTTTAGAATTTGATGAAGATTTACTGCCGCTATATCTCCTGTCACGTTTAATTTACCCTCGAACAATTAACTACCAGGTAAACGATCCAGTCATTGGAGGAGACCCTCAAACCCTACGTACCAACACGTTAGAGTCAAGCGTTAGGAGTCAGAAGAAACTCTATAACCTTTGGGAGCATAAGGCAGTGTTTCGATGTTTCTACTTGCGTCTATTTTAGATAGGTCCTGGCAAGCTCCGCGTTGAATCTTTTCGTTTCTTTCAATAATGTATGTATATTTTGTGAACCTTTTTGAAACCTTGTATTGACTATGCACCCAAGCTTGAATGACATGAAATATAAGTATTGTTAAGAAAAAATCTCCATAAGTTGTCTTATACTTAATGCTTGCTAAAACAACTTCAAAAGTAACTCCACAAGATCCCAAAAGGTGAAAATAATCAAGAATTGAAACAACCCCTAAATCATAAGACTCTCCTTTTTTTTTTTTTTCTTAAGATGGCTGATAGACGACCAAACTATTAGGATGGGTATACTGAAAACCATGGTTTTAGTATTTAATTTAATTTTAATAAAATTAATTTTTTATTATATAAAAATCTTTATGAACAATGTATACATATTATTTTTTTGTTATGCATGGATGCTCAATATTCTATGTAGTATATAATCTGGTATGTAAAGTACGGTTTACATACGGAAGATCAGATTTTAGGTTCTTGCAGAATATAAGTTTTATGTTCACAAATTAGATGAAAATAAATATACCATCGGTACGATTGTAGCACAGAGTTTTAGTAGGCCTGTCTTGATTACGAAAAACAGATAATAGCGCCGTTTATTATTTTGACTCTTTGTGCTAGTACACTTTGTGTATTGAACGGGATATTTAGAGTAATTAATTTTATACTGACTATATAAATTAATTCACACCTCAAAGTTATTATGAATAGTGCTTATCCTCTTAATTCTAAAATAATTATTGATTTGCGTATGTTTAATATTCGTTATTTTGATTCATTAGAGGGTGCGATCTTATATGGGCCTATATTCCCAATGAGTTAGATAGCGGTATTATTTATATGTCAAATATTAATTATTGACAGAATTTACGTCCTGAAAGATCGAAATTGACGATACCCCTTTAAGGAAGTTTATAAGTTTTAATCGGATCAAACCCTGCAGGTGGATTTAATTATCCGACGGTCAAATAAGTTAAGTAGAAGGGGTTAAAGATTATCGAGATGCCGAATAAATTAAATTGTTAGTAATAAAATTTAATTAGCGGGTATCGAGAATCTTAACGTGGAGAGAAATGGTAAGCATTTAATAACAGGAGCTTAATGCTATATGATTTTGAGATTATGGGTAAGAGTGCAATTATAGTTCTTTAGTGGTGTGAACTATAATTCAATGTTTTATGGAAATTGCAAAAACTGTTGCTGATTTGCCATAATTGTAGATATCGATATGAGGTTTGCTTAATTATAGAAATCGCTGATATGTGTCTGTATTCCACTGAAAGTCTTACTCATAATTACTCCCCAGGTCCCTACTGTAGCCCTATGTATATGCGGGTAGGCTGAACCAATTTCATAACTTGTCTTCTAAGACTAAAGTTGTCTTGGTTCTATCGGTACGAGTTCGCAGAGGATTATAGCTCACACTATATTCAGGAATTGCATAAGAAAATACGGTAGAAGATCTGATAGAAGCTTCAACTCGGATTCAAATTGTAGTTGAAGATTCGACTAGTAAAAGGTATTTTTCTAAATTAACTTCGAATGCACGGATTTTATTTTGATCGTTTGTCATCAAAAGTTTTATCTCAAACCCGTTTTGGCGATTGCCCATCCAGTTAATTTTTTTTTGTTAATCGATTGAAAAAACATAGATCTTGGATGTCTTGCCTCTAACAATTGGTATTAGAGCCGCTTTATTTTTTGTTTTCAGTTATCGGGACCGGATAATTTTAGAACTGTTTCTAATTTTATTTTGCAAGCGTTCTAATCCCGATTTTATGATCGTCATTTATTTTTTCATGTTTGATTGAATGGTGTGAATGATAATTATTTTTTAATCACGGGGGTTGACCATGATAGTTTGAATGTGAGCCTTCGGGACATAAGATCGATGTAATAGCTAGCTTTATATTTTTAAATATCTGTTTAGATTATTTAAGAACAAGTTGAACATGTTCAAGATCAAGAATAACGGAGGCGGCACCGACGGTGATTCAGGTTTTAACGGGCCACAAATCACGGTAAGTTTTTAATAGTTTTAAAAGGATTTTTTCAGTGAGTTTTTCTGCAGTATTTATGTATAAAAAATAGCATGAAAAACAAATCAAAAACAGTCAGGAAAAATCACCAAAATAGCCCAGTTATGGCGGCTTTACTAGCGGCGGTTCAGCGGCAGTTTTTATGATTTTTTGGGCCATTTTTTAGACTATTTTTGGGAATTTTTTTATACATAAAATAGCAATAAAACATATCTTAAAATACTTCCAAAAACCAAAAAAAAAGACCTGGTCAAATAGTGCATTAAAAAAAGAAAAAATAGCCGCGGTGTTTTCTTGCGGTGACGGCACCACGCCAGCAGCTTTCAGGCAATTTTTGACAATGTTTTGGGTTGTTTTTGAGTAAATTTTTTGACAGAATGATTCTACTTTTCCTGAGCATTCCAACGATATAAAATACGTCGAAAACAGAGTTCGGATGAGGTCAAAACGACCTCAGGAAGTTGGCAGTTAAAAGCGACGCTGGGTGCGGCGGCAGCAGCTTTGGGTAGTGCTTTTTGGTAGTTTTCTGGGCTGTTTTTGAGAATTTTCTTACATAAAAAAATAGTATTTTTCAAGATCTTTCTTTTGATATAAAGTACGTCAAAAACTAAGTTTGGAAAGAGATCGAAAAAGCCCTGAAAAGTTAGCTGCACAATGTTGTGGCGGGCAGCAGAATTTTTTGAGATTCGAGCCATTTTTTAAGCCATTTTTCGAGAAGTTTTCCAGCAGATTTTTTGACAGAAGAATTTCATATTTCGAGAGCTTTCCAATGATATAAAACTCCTCAAAAATGGAGCTCTGATGAGATGGCAGGAGCCACCTAAAGGCGGCGGCAAGATGGCGCCGGCAGTGGCTGGTGGTGGTCCAGTGGTTTCTTTCTCCCGGGGTTGCTTTGTGTTGATTTTCTGATGTACACGAGACTGATATGATAAATCAATATATATCAGATAGTATCAAGGAAGCCTGATGCAATCAGAACACTGAACCTGAGGCGAACAAGAATTGAAACAGTTAATTCTCTTAGAGAGACTGAAACACCTCAGTGTTTTACTTAGATCATAAAATCGAGATATATGCATATCATGTTTGTATATATATATATATATATATACTGTGTAGATGATTACATATCTGTTTTATTTATCCTGGTAATTTAATTAGTTCAGGAATTTGATTTTAATTAAAATATTTTGTAATAGAAAATAAATTTAAGTTTTTTAATTATTTAATTTCAATTAAATGAAAAAGTTTTAGAAATTTTATTTTTTACAAAATATCATGTTTAAGGTAATTTTTTTTAAAATCAGATATCTTGGAATAATGTGAAAATTAATTTCGAATTTTGAATTAATTAAATGGAAAAATATTTAATCGAAATAAATTATTATTTTTCAAAAAATGTTGGACGAAAAATAAAATAAATAAATGCATTTAATCACTGTCTTAGTTGAAAAACTAGAGGAAAAACTGTGCATTTATTAAATTTTATTTGTTACGCATTTAAACACGAAAAGATGGTTTGATAAAGCAGAATCTTTGGAATCGTGTACATGAGAAGATGTTTGATTCTTTCAAATCGTGTGTATTTCAAAATTAATAAATTTATTTTAATTAAACAAAATTTTATAACCCTCAAAAAAATTTTAAAAATCTAAGTGGGGGAAGAAATTTATTCACAGATAAATCCCGTGGTCTCCATCACCAGTTTGTAAGCGAGCAATTAAACCCTACTTGTCGGCAGTAACGCCTTCCTATCTAACGGATAGATTAATTGCGATATCAGCAGTACAAATCTCCTTTAGAAATAATTCTGGATAATTATTAGTGTGGTTCACTTCTCCATTTGAAATGTTTATTGTGAAACAATTAATTTGGAATTAGATGATGGTTAATACTTAGTTGTATATAATAGTATCATTTCCATCTGAGTCACTGCTATTATATACTGGACCAAAACTATGTCAACTATTTAATTTTACTTAGCATGGTCAGTTGCCTGGATAGTGAAATTAAAAAAAATTGGCTTGTCTAGTCTTATGAAAGATAGTAGGCATTCTCCCATCGAGGCATGCTATTATCAGGTTACTAGGCTACTAGCAAATTAATTTTAAAATGGTATAGGGAACCAAATTAAAATAAATTCAAAATTTTGCTCATCCTAATTAACGGTTTTTTTTAATTATGTAATTCTCATGATTAAAATGGTTTTCAACCCGCTCACTTTAATACTCAAAGAAAACAAATTAACGGGTCTAAATTTTGTTGACTTGAAATGTAACTTAGATATATCTTTAACTACAAATTGTTTTCCTTCAATACCAGAAAATGTGTTTGTTTTTTAAAAAGGTTCTTCCTCTAGGCCGAAAGGCATGAAGAAGAAAAATATTCAGAAACAGAGAGACACGCTCCAGGATAGTTAGTGGGCTATGGACTGGTGTGAAAAAGCTGAAAGGCAGATGTTTTCACTGCAACTAGACCCGGCACTAGAAAAAACTATGTTCAGTATTTCTTAGAAGGCAGAACAAATAGGATAATTTTTATTCACTGGTTGTGGAAACATGTTTAGCAGTGTTATTTACCGGTACCTGGTGTGAAGATACGAGAGCCACTAATCATGTCTGTAATTCATTACAGGGGTTCTAAGAAACCCGACAGCTTAGTGATGGGGAGATTTACATGCATATGGGCAATAATACAAAGGTAACAACAGTTATAGTAGGAGATGCCACTCTCAGTTTTGGTAGAGATCGGGTTTTAATATTGAGAGATTGTCTTTATGTACCTGCCATTAGAAGAAACTTAGTTTTCGTTTATGAATTGGCTAAGGACGGATATTTGATTTATTTTAATAACTCTGCCCTTATTAAGGATAATAAACGGGTTATCTGTTCTGGTACATTTGTGGATGATCTTTATATTATTACTCCAATCTCTCATATACTGCAACTGACTGAAATGAATAATACATCAATATTATTACATAAGTGAAAGTTTTCTTCTTTAAGGAACTAAATATTTCTTTAGCACTTACGCTTCAGTCATATTAATCTAAAAAGGATAAACAGACTAGTAGCAGATAGACTTTTGAGTTCATTAGAAGGAGAGGCTCTTCCAGTGTGTGAATCTTAGATGGTAAAATGACTAAGAGGCCCATTTCAGCCAAAGGCTATAGAGCTAAAGAACTGTTGGAGCAAGCTCATTCTGATGTGTGTGGTCCTATGATAATTCGGGCTAGAGGTGCCTTTGAGTACTTTATCAGTTTCATTGATGACTACTCAAGGTATGGATACATTTACCTGATGCACCGTAAGTCTGAATGTTTTGAGAAATTCAAAAAATTCAAGGTGGAGGTAGAGAAGCGTCTGGGTAAAAGTATCAAATCACTACAATTCGACCGTGGTGGGGAATACCTCTTTGGAGTGTTTAAGGACTACTTATCATCAGAGGGAATTATATCCCAGTTGATTGCACCTGGCCCTCTACAGCAGAATTGTGTAGCAGAAAGAAGGAATAGGACTCTTATGGAAATGGTAAGGTTCATGATGAGTTATTCAGGTTTACCTGATTCATTTTGGGGACTTGCTTTAGAGACGGTAGCTTATATTCTAAACTTGGTACCTTCTAAGTCAGTACCTTCTACTCCCATAAAATAGTGGACTGGGCGTAAGCCAAGTTTGGAACACATTCAGATTTGGAAGTGTCCAGCACATGTGCTGAAAGGAAACGCGGGTAAGTTGGAAATGAGGACAGAAGCCTATTTCTTTGTAGGGTATCCTAAGGGAACAAAGGTTGGTCTGTTTTATAATTCTAAGGATTTGAAGGTCATTGTTAACACCAATGCCCGATTCTTGGAAGAGAATTATATTATGAATCACATGCCTAAAAGTAATATTGTTCCGGAATAACTGAGAAGAAATACCAGTAGAACGGAAGAACAAGTCACTGATATCTCATTACCTCGTCGAAGTGGGAGGATATTGGGACAAGTGAAAATCAAGAACAGGGTGCTAATGCACAGGGTTCTGATTCTGCACAGCGTGTTACTGCTAGTACACAGATACAGGTAGTGTCTCGTCGTAGTGGGAGGATTGTTCCTCAACCTGACCAGTATATATTCTTGGGAGAGTCTTTTGACAGGATCCCGACATAACTAGATACCCAGCCCTATAACTACAATGAAGCACTTGAAGACAAAGATCCAGATCTTTGGCAAAGGGCTATGAATTCAGAGATGAAATCTATATAATCCAATCAAGTTTGGGAACTTGGAGAACTACCCGAAGGAATAAAACCCATTGGATGTGAGTGGATCTACAAGAGGAAGAGAGGAGTAGACAGGAAGGTTGAAACCTTCAAAGGTAGGCTTGTTGCTAAAGGATTCACTCAGAAAGAAGGGATCGATTATAAGGAAACCTTTTTGCCGGTAGCCATGCTTAAGTCTTTCCGAATTCTCTTATCCATTGCCATTCATTTCGATTACGAAATCTGACAAATGGACGTTAAGACAGCTTTCCTTAAACGGAAGTCTTGACGAGTGTGTCTATATGGTACAACCAGACGGATTCATTGCAAAGGGCCAGGAACACATGCTGTGTAAGCTTAAGAGATCCATTTATGGACTTAAGTAGGTATCGAGGTCTTAGAACACTCGGTTTGATCAAGCTATAAAGTCTTTTGATTTTGATCAAAGTTCGAATGAGTCCTGTGTGTACAAGAAGCGTGACGAAAGCGTGGTGATCTTCCTAGTACTCTATGTAGATGAAATTTTGCTCATCAAAAATGATGTGGGGGCATTATTTACGATTAAAGTATGGTTATCTAGGCAGTTCAATATGAAGGACTTGGGAGAACCCTGTCCCATCCTTGGGATCAAACTTGTGCGAGATCGAAAACAAAGAATGTTGGGCTTATCACAAGCAAAATATATCGATGATATCCGTGCTCGATTTAGCATGCAGGATTCTAAGAAATGGTTTCTCACTTTCAGGCATGGAATCACTCTATCCTAGGATTAGTGTCCTAAGACACCTGATGAGATGGAGAAGTTGAAGGCGATTCCTTATGGTTCGGCAGTAGGAAACCTCGTGTATGCTATGCTTTGCACTAGACCCGATATCAGTCTAATCTAGGATAAGAGTATTGGACTGCGATAAAGAATAAAATCATGTACCTAAAAAGGACTATAGATTATATGTTGATTTACTAGGCAGATAGTCTAGTACCTTTGGGGTATACAGACTCAGATTTTCAATCAGACATAGAGCTTGTATCAGGAGACAATCTTACAAATCCTTTACAAAGAGCTTATCAGCTAAGACTTTTGATAGTCATATAGAGGGCATGGGAGTCAGATGTATAACTGTATAGTTTTAAGTATAACTAGGAGAATATTAGGGTTGGTCTACTGAAAATCATGTTTTTAGTATTTAATTTAATTTTAACAAAATTAATTTTTTATTTTATGAGCATCTTTATGAGCAATGTATACATATTATTTCTTTGTTATGCATGGAGGTCCAATATTCTATATAGTATTTAATCTGGTGTGTAGAGTACGACTTACACATAGAAGATCAGATTTTATGTTCTTGCAGAATATAAGTTTTATATTCACAATTTAGATGGAAATGGACATACCATCGGTACGACTATAGCACATAGTTTTAGTAATCATGTCTTAATGACGGGGAATATATAATAGCATCATCTATTGTTCTGACTCTCTGAACTAGTACACATTGTGTGTATTGAACGGGACATTTTGGGTAATTAATTTTATACTGACTATATAAATTAATTCACACCCTAAGGTTATTCTGAGTAGTGCTTATCCTCTTAATCCAGAAATAATTATTGATTTGCGTATATGTAATATTTGTTGTTTTGATTCATTAGAAGGTGCGATCTTATATGGTTCTATATTTTCGGAGAGTTAGATAGTGGTATTATTTATATGAAAAATATTAATTATTGATAGAATCTATGTTTCAAAAGATCGGGATTGATGATACCCCTTAAGAAAGTTTATAAGTTTTGACCGAACCAAACCCTACAGATGGATTTAATTATCCGGCTGTCAAATAAGTTAAATAAAAGGGCTTAAGGAATATCAATATGCCGGTTAAATTAAATTGTCAGTAATTAAATTTAATTGGCGGGTATCAAGAATCTTAACGTGGAAAGAAATGGTAAACATTTAATAACAGGAGCTCAATCCTATATAGTCTTGAGATTATGCGTCAGGGTGCAATTATAGTTCTTTAGTGGTGTGAACTGTTATTCAGTGTTTTATGAAAATTACAGAAATCGCTGCTAGTTTTTCATAATTGCAAATACCGCTATGATGTTTGCTTAATTGCAGAAACCGCTGATACGTGTCTGTGTTCCACTAGAAGTCTTACTCATAATTACTACCCAGGTCCCTGCTGTAGCACTATATATGTGTGAGTAGGCTGAGCCAGTTTCATAACTTGTCTTCTAAGACTAAAACTATCTTGGTTCTGCCAGTACGAGTTTTCAGAGGATTATAGCCCACAATATATCTGGGAATCACATAAGGGAATACAGTAGAAGATCTGACAGGAGCTTGAACTCGAATTCAAATCATAGTTGAAGATTCGACCAGTAAAAAGGTATTCTTCTAAATTAACTTCGGATGCATGGGTTTTATTTTGATCGTTCGTCATCAAAAGTTTTATCTAGAACTTGTTTTAGTGATTGCCCATCCAGTTAATTTTTTTTCGTTAATCGTTTGCAAAAACATAGATCTTGACAGTTTTGCCTCCAACACAAACCACCACCGACAAACTAGTGCACCCATAGATGACGAAGTACCTAGATTAGCCCATGTTTTAGGAGAGCTTGCCACCAGCAATAATTATCCCTATGTGCGTGAGGGAGCGTGGTTCTTATCGGAGCTTGAAAGACAGCGAGCCCATACATTTAGAGGAGGAGTAGAACCAAAAGTGACCGAGAAGTGGTTAGTGGCCATCAAGAAGTTATTCAACTCAATAGGAGTTCAAGTTGAGGTGAATCGGGTAGCTTTACCAGCTCACCTATTGCAAGCAAAAACGGACCATTAGTGGTCTATGATCGACAACACCCCAGACATGGCAGCCTTAACATGGGATCAGTTCGAAGGGTTATTTTTGGAGAAGTATTTTTTCGCTCCTCTCGTTAGGGACAGATTAGAGAATTCCTGGAATTTAAACAAGGATCGATGACGATAACCCAGTACGCTAACTGCTTCGAGGAGTTGAGCCGCTTTACTGCAACCATTATATCGGATGAAAAGTCGAAAGCGCGAAAGATTGAGTGGGGCTTGGAGCCATCAATTCGAGGAAGGACCGTCTACATGCAGCTTCCCACTTATGCACAAGTCGTACGGGCGGCACTAGTGGTAGAATTAGATTTGGTAGATTCAAAAAGATTTTGGAACCAAAAGAAGAGTAACTCTTGTCATGGAAAATCATTAAGGAATAAAAGGCGATTCATTCCTATCAAGTCGTACTCACAAGCTAGTTGGAAAGAAGAACAAGAGGGACAATAGATGGACTCGATAGTCTGTTTCAATTGCAATAAGTCCGATCATAAAAAGTTTCAATGCCTGCTACCAAGGGAAAGAAACTACAATATTCGTCGATGAAAAGAAGACCACAAATATCGAGAAAATCAACTTGAACAAGGAACGGGTGGTTTAGGAAGGATGATGTAGCTTGACCAACAACAGAATCAATGGACGGAATGTTCACCTTCACAAGAGAAAAGAGAGTATTCGTTGATGATCAGAGGTATGCTCGTATTCTCAACTCTAGGATGTGTGTTAGTTTAGACTTGTTACATCATTACGAGAAAAGGGACGCTTGTAGGCTTACACATTACAAGTCAACAACCCCTGCGCCATAGGTAGGTTATGTGTTCTTGAAAGTTGTTTAGTAGTCGGTCTAAGATTTTTGTAAGGCGAAACAACCATCACACAAAGCTGTTGAATGTATAAGCCCGGCCCTATCCACGTCTTCAACCGAGAACAACTCGAGTGAACAAGGATGTAACTTCGGGGAGAACTCCATAAGAATTCGAAAGAAGGTACTCTAGAAGAAAGGCAATTCTGTTAATACAAGCCCTATAGTAGCACCATGGGAATAAGAAAGTCAACCTGAAAATGAGAAGGCATAATGCAAGTAAATCATTCATAACCTTTCACACGAAGAAGCACGATGCAAAATTTTGAGAACGAAATTTATTTTAAGCGGGTAGATTATAACAACCCGGTTTGGACCCTAGTTGTAACAACCCAATTTTGTAATGACCCGTGTAATGACACAGCCCAAACCCTAGTATTAGCAACAGTAAACTAACAAGGTCTTAGGTTGCTGAAAGATTATAAACCCTAACTCAACCCGAAATCCTAATTCGATCCGAAAATCCTGAAAAGAACTAATACACACAGAAAAATCCCAACATCCTAAATTAATTAAATAACATAGAATATTAAATTAAAAATAAAAAATTCTCATAATTATGATTAAATTATCATTTTGTCTCCTAGTATAGCAAACAGTTTTAAAAATCTAAATTTTGACACATGGACAACCTAAATCAAAGATTTAAATACAATTAAGTAACAAAAGACAAAATAACATGAAAAAATGACAAAAATACCCCTATTAGCTGGCCACATTGGAGTTTGTGCCCAAAAAGTGACTTTTTGCAATTTTTAAGCTCAAAAATGAGAAAAAATTGTACAAATCAAGCATTATTATGATCCAAGATGATCAAAACAAGTAATATACATAATAATATAATATTATAAGCTAACAAAAGCAAACAAATCATTATTAAAGTTCTTGCACACTAAAATAAATCAAAAAGTCAATTCTTATCAAACTTGCTTAATTCGACTTGAAAACTTATACCTATTTAATCAATTGTTATAAAAATTATAATAATTTATGGAGATACTAAATTAATCATAAACATACTAAAATAATAGATCTTAGTAGATAAGGACACCAAAAAGATACACTAAATTAATTTTTTAGGCGTTTTCTTGCACAAAAATGGCACCAAAACCTAGATTAAACCTCAAAGTTAATACAAAATCTGATTTCTCTTCGCCAAACCTATCCCAGCTGAATTCCCTAACTTCCATATCTGATTTTATAAGTCTCAAAAGCCTCCAACCTTGTATGCAACCAATGAAAATGAAAAAAATTTAAATATGACTTACAACCCATAATTACTTCCACTACCCTAGTTTTTTATAAAACCATGACTAAATCCACCCACTTCTCCTCCATAATTTGGTAATATATATATATATATATATATATATATATATATAGAGAGAGAGAGAGAGAGAGAGAGAGAGAGAGAGACCAGATTATGTTCTCTTAACTATTCTTCAAGTCTTGGAGAGTAAAAGAAGAAGAAAGAAGGAGGGTTCAAGAAGGAAGGTGTTTGGAGACCAAACTTGCATAAAGCCAAGTCCTATAGTCATCCACCATTATTTAGACCCTCAAACAAGTAAGTAAACCTCTAAAAATTTCTGTTATTCTCATGTAAAAATATCCCTCAACTCATCTCTTTAAACACATCTAATAACAAGAATCCAAAAACGAATCAAAAAGGCATTGTAGGGGCAAAATAGGGGCTATTTATGTTTGGTTTGTTCTTAGGTGTTATTGCATGTGGTTATTTTTGAGTTTGAAAACTTCAATAAGTTCTGAAACTTTGATGTTTATGTATAAAACACATGCAATGAAAGAAATGAAACCAAATCTCGACACACCATGAGCTAGGACACAAAACCTTTAAAGGCCTGATTTTTAGGCTATTTTGACTTTCTTTCCCAAAATTTGATTTATCATAACTAAATTTAGAAAAATGATCTAAGTATGATTTTTATTTCCACACTTAGGTTTTGAAGTTATCTTTCATAAAAAATTGGTTCGAACTCATTTCATTGAGTAGAACTCGAGATATGGCATTTTTCTAAAGAGTGTCAGCTTCTAACCACCCAGAATTGCAGACATAAAAACCATAGCTTAGAATGAGATCCGAGCTTCGGTTAAAACATGCAACTTGTAGATAACATGTATAGATTTCTGTCCACCAAAAAAGAGCCTAAAATAGTGAGATTTGATAGGTCCAAACATACCTCAAAGGCACTATTGTAAACTTATAACTGACAGAACCCTCTATCACATGTTTTGGCATGACTAGAAACCCATGCTTTTAACGACCAAATATAAAAGTGATTTTCATGAAACATATAGATAACATATTGAACTATTTATTGACCAAAAACTAGACCTAGATACCCACGGATGGTCCCTCAAAATATTTGTATATTCTCTGTTGTAACCAAGTTCTGCTGAACCTTTTATAGCTGACTGAACCCATTTTATAAAATGGCCAAAATCTCTAACTTGTTCCAACTAACATTCCTTACCACTATTCATGAAACTTGTAGGGGACACATTATATTAGAATATATCCGAAAATTAGACCTATAGCCTTTGATTTGAATCCCCAAAACCGTGACCAACTGAGACAAAAGTTTTGTACTTTTCTTTGTACAGTGCTGAATTATTTTCTCTTAAATGAAACAAATGACCCATTTACCTTAGGATCTGACCTTAGTGTTAAACATAAAAATTGTAGAAAATATTTGTATCTAAATGGAGTCCAATAATCAGAACTTAACTCCATGTTTAGATACCCCAAAACACTATTATGCTTTTTAAATTGACCCTTGAATTTTTACCCTTAATTTGTTAACTGTGTAATGACATGTTATGTTGTGAGACTTAAAATATAGGCTTTAATTAAATTCTATTAGATGAGTAACGTTTTAAAATAATTATATGGTGATTAGAATCCATGCTATAAGGTTTGAACCAAGTCTTGAAAATTTTAACTTATGCTTCATATGCTTGTACTTAGTGATTTAATGGTTGTACCTTGTGCTTTAAATGTTAGAGATGTATACAATATCATTTCTTTAATATTATGCATGGATATCTTTTATTATGTACAGTATTTAATCTAGTGCGTAGAGTACAATTTATACACAGAAGACCAAATTATAGGTTCTTGCAAAATATAAGTATTTGTTCACAATTTAGATGAAAATGGACATAGTATCAGTACAACTATAGCACAGAGTTTTAGTAGGGCAGTATTGGTTTCGGGGAAGAGATAATAGCGTCATATATTGTAACACCCTGGTCCGGACCCTAGTAGTAACCACCTAAATTGTAACAACCCATCCCGGATCCTAGTTATAATAGCCCGGACAGTAACTACTCGCAGAACGATCTAAGCCCAAATTCTAGTATTAGCGACGGATAGATAATGAAAACCTAGGTCGCTGCATAAACAAGGGAAACCCCAATTAGCCTGAAAATCCAAAGTAACACGAAACCCTAATTATGACCCAGAAATCCTAAAAGAGACCAAATACTTAGACGCAAAGCCATCGAAATCAGACCAAAAATAACCCGAAAAACAGCCATCGAAATAGCCCGAACAAACTGTCGCTGCTGCATTCTACCGCCTATTTGGGCTTTTCTTGTGGTGGTTTTGACTCCCGGTTTTTTTGAAAAATAACACTGATATCCAACAGTATAATACTTCCAAGAACGTCTCGAGAACAGCCCTAAAAAAGCTCTAAAAATAGCCCTGAACAGCATGCGTCGCTGCCGCCCTTGGCCGCCGCTGCCCTGCTTTTTCCGCCACTGTTTTGACCCAATTTTTTCATAGTTTTTGGACAGTATTTTAAGGTATGTTTACTGTTATTTTATGCCTAAAAATTACTCAAAAAATAGTCCCAAAAATGTCCCAAAAAATCGTTAAAAATAAGCCCCGAATTGCTGCTGACAAAGTCGTCGGTGGTGAATGTTTTTATTGATTTTTTACAGCTGTTTTTGAACTAATTTTGCTGATGTTTTTAATGCATAAAACCTGCAAAAACTCACCAAAAAATTTATTTTAAAATCGTTTAAAAAATCACCACGTTTCGTGGCCCAAAAATCCCGAAACCACTGCCGGTGCCGTCGCTTGTTCTTCGTGTTCTTGGATATTCAACCTATTCTTAAATATTCTAAACAATGTTTAAAAATTTTTACATCGAAAACCTATATCCCGTAGGCTCACATTCGATTTAAAAAACATAAACTATCACGATCAACTCTTGTTATTAAAAAATTAATTATAATCATCCAGACCATTCAATCAAACATGAATAAAAAGATGATTATAAAACTAGGATCAGAACGCCTGCAAAATAAAGTTAGCACAGTTCTAAATCTATCCGATTCCTCGATAAATCGTAAACAAAAAATAAAACAGTTCAGATACCAATTGTTGGAGGCAAACTGCCAAGATCATTGATTTTGTAAAACGATTTTTTGAAAATAAAACTGGGCAGACAATCGTCAAAACAGGCTCTAGATAAAAATTTTGATGTTGAACGATAAAAAATAAAACTTGTGTCACCACAGTTAATTCAGATGAATACCTTTTTAGTCAATTCTCCGACTACAATTTTAGATTCTCGAGTTAAAGCTACAGTCAGACCTTCTACTGTATTTCCTGATACGATTCCCGAACGTTGTTTGGGTTACGATCCTTCGAGAACTTGCACCGATAGAACCTAAAAAATCTTAGTCTTAAAAGACAACTTATGAATTTGGTTTAGTCTACCCACATATTTATAGGGCTACAGCGAAGACCTGTGGAGTAATTATGACAAAGACTTCTAGTGTTGCCCAGATACCCATCCAGTGGTTTTCAAATTTATGCAAACCTCTCAACGGTATCTGTAATTATCAAAACATTGTAACGATTTTTGTAATTTTTATAAAATACTAAATTACAATTTACACCACTAAAGAACTGTAACTACACTCTAAGCCATAATCTCAAGACTAACTTGCATTGAGCTCTTGTTATTAAATGCTTAACTCATCTCCCCACGTTAAGATTCCTGATACCCGCTAATTAAATTTAATTACTGACAATTTAATTTAATCGGTATCTTTAAAATTCTTTAAGCCCTTTCGCTTAACTTATTTTATCGCTGAATAATCGAATTCACCTGTAGGGTTTGGCTTGATCAAAACTTATAAGCTTCCTTACGGGGGTATCGTCAATCTCGAACAATCGAGACGTGGATTCCGTCAATAATTAATATTCACCATGTAATTATTGCTGCTATCCAACTCACCGGGAATATAGACTCATATAAGATTGCACCCTCAAATGAATCAAAATAACGAATATTAAATATATGCAAATAATAATTATTTCAGGATTAAAAGCATAACCACTCTTATAATAACCTTAGATTGTGAATTAATTTATATAGTCAGTATAAAATTAACTACCCAAATATCTTGTTCAATACACACAAAGTGTACTAGCACAAAGAGTCAGAACAATAGATGTAGCACCCCATTTCTCGGGCATATCAGGAATATGTAACTACAAATAAGGAACCTATTCTAACCGAATGTTCATAAATACATAAGATAACTATTACATCATTAACGGTTCAGAGATTGTTCAAAATACTTAATAAGTACAGTCATCCAGAAAACATAACAAAAGTTACATCATGTCCGTAGAAAACTTGAACAGAAGATCAAAAAGAGACGTCCTACGTCTTCAAGCGGCGTCTTTGGGGTCGACCTACTCCTGTCACTCTCCCTCTTCTGCAAATCCTTCCCCTTCAATGAACCCGCCTTCCTCAAAGGGTCCGTCTTCGTCACCTGTGGCATAAATGCCACGAGCCGGAGCCCAGAAGCAAATTCCCTAAACCGTCTAACAAACTCGCGACAAGATATTCTACAATACGTATCGTATAGCACCCAATATGAAGTTACAAGATACTTATCATTTTAAACAGGATGAACATATACAAGAACAAAAGAATGAGCGTGTGATGCAAATGAATGCAATGCAGATGCCCAATCCCTAAGTACTTCCAAAACAGTATCATGAATTCCACGCCGGGAAATACAGAGTAGACTTGATGGCTTTGCTCACTTAACCTATCCTAGCCTCATTGCGAATAGTAAATGCGTCACCGGGCGTCATGCCACAGCTGTTTTACTCAATGGCAACGGCATGGGGGGGGTCAACCAGTTTTGTCCATCCATATCCGTACCAGCCGATCCCACATTAAGTACTAAGATGCTCGTTAAGTGTTCAACCCAAAGTCTAAATGAAGCTAGTGATGATCCCATGGTGCCTAAATCCTCCTTTCATAAATAAACTCCAATTCAATATCACATCTGGCAACCAGGGATGCCTTAGACCCACAACCACTGAATAATTGATTTCCATGTCACTCAACCTGATCGAAAGATACGAAGGGAACTCCAATAACCCAAGATGAAATGGAGAAATGCCCATGATGTGCAATATACCTCTCGTGTACAATTAATAGTTGCATGGTATGTAAACATAACATGGCACATGGTACAACTTGCTAAAGCATTGAGTATAAGCGTGTGAAGCATAACCACAACTTAAGCAAAATAGACTCGAGCCATTGGCATGAGTTCATCTTGTTAAAATTATTATTTTCATACACTAATTACCACAAAGTTCATATAAGATTCACATACTTAAGTCACATAAGTAACACACCATTCAAACACTTAGCAAATTTTAGGTACAAGTTTTAATTGCCTTGCATGGCCAGCCACCTAGGAGTATGTGCCCCAAAAAGTCACTTTTTGCCTTTTAAGCTTAAAATGAGAAAAAGATGTATAAATTAAGTATTATTTTGGTCTAATACTTTTTATACAAGTAATATATATAATAATATAATAATATAGCTCAACAAAAGTAAACAAATAATTATTTAAAA
>JAUMHN010403407.1:0-15515 GCA_032360265.1 Heliamphora ciliata
CCTGAACTCTTTCACTGCACCTATGAAAGCGTAGAGTCAATAAGACTTGTCTGTCTTCCCAACAATCCCTGAAATGGATAAACGATCGGGGCGTCTGGTCGACCAGGTAGGGGATT
The DNA here is from genome assembly GCA_032360265.1 of Heliamphora ciliata. NCBI lineage: Eukaryota > Viridiplantae > Streptophyta > Magnoliopsida > Ericales > Sarraceniaceae > Heliamphora > Heliamphora ciliata. The sequence continues at coordinate 117 of JAUMHN010403407.1, forward strand.
TTGAATAACAATACATATGCATGCGATAATGCAAGTGAGCAATACATATTGAGAACCAATGATATTTTCAAGTCTAGCCCTTTTATTTGATTTTAGAAATCAGTCCCTAGCGGAGTCACCAGAAAATACTGTAGCGCCCGAATTTTGGGGGTTATTTTGGAAAATATTTCAAAAATAAGAGAATTCAAAGATGTTTGAAAAATATTTTTAACACATTGAAAACTAAATTTTGAAAACTTCTTTTTATTGAAAATAGAGTTGCCAATTGATTTTTGAGAAAAACTAAGAAAAAAAATGGCTACTGATCTTAAAGCGTTAACCAGAGAAAAGGAGTTCGGGGGCTAAGGTACGAATCGAAAAACGTGTTAGGCACCCCGTTCACCTAACCATAAGGTTGGCCTCTATTAATCATCATTGGTTCTTTGATAAGTTTTTTCAAATACGTGCAAATAAAGAAAGTTGAGGCGAATAGAGAACATCTAAAATTAAATATGAAAAATACATAACATATGTATATCGAATTCCAAGAAAAACAAATAAGAAAAGAAAATTCTAAATTCTACGACATGCAATTTCTAACTAAAGGATACATGGAGTACACCCGCATGTAATATTCACAAAAATAAACCAACTATCATGATTTGCATAAGTGAACAAAAAAAATATGCTAGAAAATGTTAAAATTACCTAAATATGGTTTGTTATAAAAGATAAACTAAACTATTCTAAACATGCTTTCAAGTGAAGAAACTAAAATATGTATTAACATTAAATGATGAATAAAGAAACAAGAAATGTAAAATGAGAAATGCATAAAAGAAAAAATTCTTTATTAAAAGAAAACTTACTTAACAAAGAAATTTAAAATATAAGGATTTATAACAAAGGAGAATTTAAAATTTTAAAAGAAAAGAAAAACTTTACAAAAGAAAATTTATGTTAAAACAAATAGGTTAGAAAATATTATTAAACTATTGAGAAAAAAAACTTAACTATTTTCACTTTGTATTTTATAAGAAATAAAAAAAATAAAATAAAATAAAATAAAAGAGAGGGAAATTGCTATAATAAGAGGAAATTTATCTAAACATTTAAAGATGAAAATTAACTTAAGAGATTTTTTTGTAATTTTTTGAATTTAACAAAAGAAAAGAAAAGAAGAATAAGGTAAGCATTATAAAGAGAAAAGAAAAAGAAATGGAAAAGAAAGGAAGGAAATCGAATATTTTAAAAAATAAAATAAAACTACTTTACGAGGAAAAGAAAATAAAGTTACATTACGTGGAAAAAGAAATGAAAAGAAATAAAATGCTAAAAAGGAAAATTACACTACTATGAAGAAAAGAAAAGAAAATGAGAAATAAATAAAGGAATATTAAACTAATACTTAAAAGAAGATGACATTAATATTACAAGAAAATAAAAGAGAAAAAAAAAAGAATGCTAGAAAATAAGAGAAATTAAATACAACTATTTAACTAAAATTTAAAATGTAGTATTAATTACTACATTCACATAAATGTAAGTGTATTATTATAACAATTAACAATACTAACAAGTTGTAGTTACCAAAATATATTAGCACTACTTTGATAAATGAATTAAGAAAAAAGACAAGGTGCTTAGTGTGGATGTGTAAACTAAGTAATTAATTAAAAAGATTAAACTAAATGAAGCAATTTAAACAATAAACAAGGTTAATTACATAAATAGAAAAAATGCATAAATTGAAATTGAAAGTTAACTCGATCACTCCAAGAAAGAGAAAATGGAGTTTAGAAGGATCGGGGATCCAAACGAGGTATCTAGATTGCCGGAGAATCCTCAAGTCAGGAATGCGCTTCAATGGTCCAATCCTTGGGTGGTGATCCAAGCAAGGCTTCTATGTAGGCGTCAGGGGTTCGGATCTCGGTATCTCGACAGGATTTCGGCATCAGGACTCGGAATTGCTCGGCGACTTGGCAGACTTCTCTCTCAAAACCTCTCACTCAATTTTCGTCCTTGAAAACATACCAGGGGTACGGTATTCATAGAGTTCTTCAACCAATGAGGTGCTACCGCGTTTTAAGACATGTCAGGCCATTTGGAGATGGCGATCGCCAGGTTCAAAAGAAGTTCTACAGGGTTCTATTGGCGGTCGCCATAATGCAAGTTGGCGGTCGCCAGGTTTAAGGCAGCGGTCGCCACTTTTGGCTAGGGTTTCCAAGAGGTTTTATTGGCGGTGCCACAATGAACATGGCGGTCGCCTTACTTGGACATCAAGTTTCGATGGTTTGACAAAATTTCATTGGTTTGAAGGTTTCAAGTTTAAATACCGAGCTTGGATCACTTTTCGAGGATCGAACTAAAGCACTATTCTACCTGTTTTTATCATCGAATTCACCTACGATTAGGCAGGGTCAAATTGGGGTGTCTACAGTTTTTCTTTCTTGTGGACCCTTGGCTCCTTCGAGTTTGTAACCGCTCCGCTATTGTCACAATAAAGTGTAATAGCCAATTGAACTGAAGGGATTACTTCTAGATCTAACAAGAAGTTCTTGAGTCAAACAGCCTCCTTGGCTGCTTCAGAAGCTACCACAAACTCAGCCTCCATGGTGGAATCAGCAATGCAAGATGCTTGATACTCATCCAACTTATAGCTCCAACTCCTAAGGTAAACACAAATATCCTGAGATAGACTTACGAAAATCCCTGTCAGACTGAAAATCTGAGTCTATTTATTCCAAAGGTACTAGACTGTTTGCTTGGTAAACCAACATATAATCCTTAGTCCTTTTTAGGTACTTGATTATATTCTTTACCGCAGTCCAATGCTCCTTTCCTAGGTTAGACTGATATCTGCTAACCATGCTAACGGCAAAGCAGATATCGGGTCTAGTGCAAAGTATAGCATACATGAGGCTTCCTATTGCCAAAGCATAAGAAACTTCCTTCTTCTTCTCTATCTCATCAGGTTTTTTAGGACATTAATCCTTGGATAGAGTGATTCCATGCCTAAAAGAGAGAAATTCTTTCTTGAAATCCTGCATGCTAAAATGAGTAAGGATATCATCGATATACTTTACTTGTGATAAGTCCAACATTCTTCATTTTCGATCTCGCACAAGCTTAATCCCAAGAATGTGACTCGCTTATCCTAAATCCTTCACATCAAACTGTTCAGATAACCATACTTTAACCGTAGATAATACTCCCACATCGTTTTCGATGAGCAAGATATCATCTACATAAAGTACTAGGAGGATCACCACACTTCTGTCATGCTCCTTGTATACATAGGACTCATCTGGACTCTAATCAAAATCATAAAACCTTATAACTTGATCAAATCGAGTATTCTAAGACCTCAATACTGGCTTAAGTCCACAAATTAATCTCTTAAGCTTACACAACATGTGTTTCTGGCTCTTTGCAATGAATCCATCTGATTGTATCATATAGATACACTCTTCAAGATTTCTGTTAAGGAAAGCTGTCTTGACATCCATTTGCCAGATTTCATAATCGAAATGAGCAGCAATGGATAAGAGAATGTGGATAAACTTAAGCATGCCTACTGACGAAAAGATTTTCTCATAATCGTTTCCTTCTTTCTGAGTGAACCATTTTGCAACAAGTCTAGTTTTGAAGGTTTCAACCTTTCTGTCTGCTCCTTTCTTTCTCTTGTAGATCCACTTGTATCCAATGGATTTTAACCCTTTGGGTGGTTCTACAAGTTTCCAAACCTGATTGGAATACATGAATTCTATCTCTGAATTTATAGCCCTTTGCCAAATATCTGCATCTTTGTCCTGAAGTGCTTTATTATAGTTACAGGGCTCGGTATCTAATTCTGTCGGGTTCTTGTTAAAAGACTCTCCCAATAACATATACTGATCAAGTTGATGAACAACCCTTCCATTACGACGAGGCACAACCTGTGTCTGTGTATTAGTAGTAACATAATGTGCAGAATCTGAACTTCGTGCATCAACACCCTATCCATGATTTGTACCTGTCCCGATAATTCTCCCACTATGATAAGGCAATGAGATATCAGTAACTTGTGATTTCTCTTCCGTTGTACTAGTATTTTCTCTCAGTTCTTTCATAACAATATTGCTTTTGGGCCTATGATCCATATTATAATCCTCTTATAAGAATTAGATATTGGTGCTAACAATGACCTTCTATTCTTTAGAATTATAAAATAGACCGCCATTCGTTCCCTTGAGATACCCTATAAGGAAACAGACTTCTGTCCTCAGTTCTAGTTTACCCGCATTCCATTTCAGCACATGTGTTGGATACTCTCAAATTTGAATGTGTTTTAAGCTCGGTCTACGATTCTGTGGGAGTAGAAGGTACTGACTTAGAAAGTATCAAGTTTAGACTGTAAGCAGTTGTCTCTAAAGCGAGTCCCTAAAACGAATAGGGTAAACCTGAATAACTCATCATGGATCTTACCATCTCCATAAGAGTCCTATTCATTCTTTATACTACACCATTCTACTGCAGAGTGTTTGGTGCAGTCAACTGGGATATAATCTCTTCTGATGACAGGTAGTCCTTAAACTCTCCAAAGAGGTATTTTCCATCACAGTCGGATTGTAGTGATTTGATACTTTTACCCAGATGCTTCTCCACCTCCGCCTTGAATTCTTTAAATTTTTTAAAGCATTCAGATATACGGTGCATCAGGTAAATGTATTCATAATTTGAGTAATCATCATTGAAAGTGATGAAGTACTCAAAACTACCTCTAGCCCAGATTGTCATAGGACCACACACATCAGAATGAACCAGCTTCAACAGTTTTTTTAGCTCTATAGCCTTTGGCCGAAAAGGGCCTCTTGGTCATCTTACCCTCTAAGTAAGATTCACAGACTGGAAGTGCCTCCACTTTCAATGAATTTAAAGGTCCATCTGCTACCAGTCTGTTTATTTTTTTAAAATTAATACGATCCAAGCATAAGTGCCAAAGAAACGCTTGATTTATTAAAGAAGAAAACTTTCTCTTATATGGTAAAATAGATGTGTTATTCATTTCAGTTAGTTGCAGTGTAGAAGAGATAAGAGATACGATATACAGATGATCCACCAAAGTACCAGAAAAAATAAAATGTTTATTTTTCTTCTCAACGGTGGATTCATCAAAATAAATAGAATATTTGTCCTTTATTAAGCTCGAGACTGAAATTAAATTTCTTCTAATCGAAGGTACATAAAGTCATTCTTTCAGAAGAAGTATTCTATCTCTACTAAAATAGAGAGTGACATCTCTTACTACAACTGCTGCCATTCTTGTATTATTGTCCATATGTAGGTATAATTTCTCATCACAAAGCTGTTTGATTTTTTAGAATCTCTACAAAGAATTACAGACATGATTAGTGGCTCCCGTATCTATATACCAGGTTCTGGTAGATAACATCACTAAACATGTTTCAACCACCCGTGGATAGAAATTACATGGTTTGTTCTGCTTATTGAGATCTTTTGGTCCCTTAAATGCTTTTGGAGCTGTGACTCCCTATGTCTGAACCTTTTTCTTCTTCTTGTCTTTCAGCTTAGAGGAAGAACATTTCTTAGTCACATACACAGAACCTGACTTCCTAAGAACACCCTCAGATGCTTGAAGTTTCTTAAGAAGTTCTGCTAATGAAAAGCTGAGCTTATTCATAGTATAGTTCAAGCAAAATTGCTTAAAACTTTCAAGTAGTGACTAGAGCATGATATTGACCTGGGTTTTCCTGTCAATTTCAGCTCCAAGGATCTCCAGTTCATACAAAAAGCTAATCATCTTCAGAACATGATCCCTAACTGGGGTGCTTTCAATCATGTTTGCATTCATTAGAGACTTTATGGCCACTTTCCTAGTAGCACGATTTTGATCCTTAAATATTTTTTTGAGGTTTATAATCATGTCATAGGTACTGGGCATAGACTGATGTTGATCTTGCAAAACATTTAACATTAAAGCCACAATGTAACAGCAAACCATCTGATCAGTTTTTTGCCACTTTTGATGGGTCGGTGTTTTCCGTTCGGCCGCCCCCACATCAGGTACCTATGGACATATTTCAGTTAATACAAATTTGTAATTCTCGTCAGTTAAGACAATGCCCAAGTTTCATTTCTAGTGAACATAGTTCGGTCCAATAAGTTTGTATTCTTTGAGTATTGAAACGAGTGGATTAAAAGTCATTTTAATCATGAGAATTACATAATTAAAAATACTGTTAATTATGATGAACAAAATTTTAAATTTATTTTAATTTGGTTCTCTCTACCATTTTAAACTGTGAACAACATGCCTCGATGGGAAGACGTTTACTATCCATCGTATGTCAAGACAGGTTAATCCATATTAATTTTACTATCTTAGAACTAACCTAGCTAAGTAAAATTAAATAGCTGACATAACTTCCGTCCAGTATATAATAGCAGTGACTCAGATGGAGATGATACTATTATATACAGTTAAGTGTTAACCATCACCTAATTCTAAATCAAACGCTTCGCAATGAACCCTTCAGATGGAGAAGTGATTAACACTAACAATTGTCCAAAATTATCTCTAAAGGAGATATGTATTGGCGATACTACAATTAATTTGTCCGATGGACAAGAAGGCATTACTGCCAACACGTAAGATTTAATTACATCGCTTACAAATTGGTGATGGAGACTGCGGGATTTATCTGTGAATAAATTCTCTCTCCCACTTAGATTTTTTTAAAAAAAATTAGAGTTATAAAAATCTATTTAATTAAAATAAATTTATTAATTTTGAAAACCACACTATTTGAAAAAATCAAATATCTTTTCGTGTACGTGATTCCAAATATTTCAGTTTGTCAAAAAAAAATTTCGTGTTTTAGTGCGTAACGAATAAGATTTAATAAATGCATAGTTTTCATTCAACTTTTCAGTTAAGGTAGTGATTAAAGGTATTTATTTATTTTATTTTATGTTTCATATTTTTTAAAAAATAACAATTCATTTAGATTAAACATTTTTTCATTTAATTAATTCAAAATCCAGAATTAATTTTTACATTTTTTCAAGATATCCGATTTTATGAAAAATTTATCTTAAACGTGATATTTTGTAAAAAATAAAATATTTAAAGTTTTTTCATTTAATTAAAAAAATCTAATTTTATTTTTCATTACAAAATATTTTAATTAAAATCGAATTTCTGAATTAATTTAATTAACAGGAGAAAATAAAGCAGATATACATCATTCACGCAATTCATATATATATAAACACGATATGCATATATCCTGATTTTATGATCAAAGTAAAAAACTGAAGCGTTTCAGTCTTTTGTTGAAGATAAGCTATAATAATTCATGTTCGTGTCTGATTCCTGTATCCAGATTACATTAGGATTTTCTGATACATTGTGAAATACTACTATATAATATCACGGTCTTCAAATATATTAGAAAACGATCAAAACAGCCCCTAAAAAACAGCTGAACCACCGCCAGACACCAGCCACTGTCGATTTCAGGCAACTTTTGCCACTGCTTCGTTACTCTATTTTTGACACATTTCATATCAAAAAATAGCCCTCGAAAAGTAAAATTTTTTTATCAAAATATTAGCTCAAAAATTACCAAAAATAGCCCGAAAGACTGCCCAAAAGTCACCACCACCGCAGGTAGCGCTGCTGCCCCAAATAGCCGCTCGTTTAGGCTTTTTCCAGTGGTCTTTTTGCGCCCATTGTTTCTGAAAAAATAGCTCAACTACCCAATAACCTGTCGTTTTGAAGAACGCATTAAAAATTGTACCGAAACAGCCTCGAAAATAACCCCGAACCAACGCCGTCGCCGCCGAAATGCCGCCTGTTTTGTGCACTATTTTGGACCAATTTTTAATTGCTTTTAGACAGTATTTTAAGGTATGTTTATTACTATTTTATACCTAAAAAATTACTTAAAAAATAGTCCCAAAAACTACCCGAAAAAACATCAAAATTACCATCGAACAGCTAGCGGTGGTTGGCTATTTTTGCTAATTTTTTTTACTATTTTGACTTATTTTTGCTACTATTTTAATGCATAAATACTGCAGAAACTCACCGTAAAAATCTATTTTAAAATCTTTAAAAACTTACCACGATTCGTAGCCCGTAAAAATTCGAAACCACCACCGATGCCGCCGCATGTTCTTCGTGTTCTTGGATATTCAACATGTTCTTAAATAATCTAAACAGATATTAAAAAACATAAAACTAGCTATTACATCGATATCTATGTTCGAAAGCTCACATTTGATTCTAAAAAAAACTTAATCTATCACGATCAACCGTCGGGATTAAAAAATTAAATCATGATTCAAACTATTCAATTAAACATGAAAAATAATATGATGATCATAAAATCGGGATTAAAACGCCTGCAAAACCAATGTAGCACAGTTTTAAAACTACATGGCCCTGATAAACCTTAAACAAAAAATAAAATGGCTCTGATACTAATTGTTGGGGGCAAAACTGTCAAGATCATTGTTTTTGTAAACAATTTTTGGTAAAAAATCAACTGGACGGGCAGACGCCGAAACGGGCTCTAAATAAAACTTTTGATGACGAACGATCAAAATTAAAATCCGTACAATCACTGTTAATTTAGAAGAATACTTTTTTATCGGTCGATTCTTCAACTATGATTTGATTCCGAGTTGAAACTCCTGTCAGACCTTCTACTGTATTTTCTTATGCGATTCTTGAATATAGTGTGAGCTTTAATCTATCGAGAACTCGTATCGGCAGAACTTGGACATCTTTAGTTTTGAAGACAAGTTATGAATATGGTTCAGCCTACCCACATATTTACAGGGCAACAGAAAGGACCTGTAGAGTAATTATAAGTCAAACTTCTAGTGAAACACATATACGTATCCAACGATTTTCGCAATTAGGCAAACCACAAAGCGATATCTGCAATTATGAAAACCTTACAGTAGTTTCTTTAATTTTTATAAAATACTAAATTACAGTTTACACCACTAAAGAACTAAAATTGCACTATGATCCACAATCTCAAGACCATCTTGCATTGAGCTCATGTTTTTAAATGCTTGACATTTCTTCCCACGCTAAGATTTTCGATACCCGCCAATTAAATTCAATTATTGACAATTTAATTTTATCAACATTTAAAAAAATTTTAAGTCCTTCCGCTTAACTTATTTGACCGCCAGATAATCAAATCCACCTGCAGGGTTTGGCGCAGTCAAAACTTATATGCTTCCTTAAGGGGGTATTGTCAATCCCGATCTTTTAAGACGTGAATTTCATCAATAATTAATATTCACCATATAAATAATATCACTATCCAACTTACTGGGAATATAGACTCATATAAGATCGCACTCTCTAATGAATCAAAACAACGAATATTAAATATACTCAAATCAATAATTATTCAAAATTAAGAGTATAAGCACTTATCATAATAACCTTAGGGTGAGAATTAATTTATACAGTCAGTATAAAATTAATTACCCCAATGTGACCCGTTCAATACACACATAGTATACTAGCACAGAGAGTCGGAACAATAGATGATACTATTATTTGTTCCCTGTAACCAAGATAGACCTACTAAAACTCTGTGTTATAGTCATACTGATGGTATGTTCATTTCCATCTAAACTGTGAACATATAATTTATATTCTGTAAGAATCTAAAATCTAATCTTATGTGTGAAAATCATACTCTACATACCAGATTAAATATTATATAGAATAATAGACATCAATGCATAACATTAAAGAAATGATATGCATACATTGCTCATTACGATTCTCATAAAATAAAAAACTAATTTTATTAAAATTAAATTAAATACTAAAAATATGATTTTTAGTATACCAACTCTAATAGATTTTGGGCAGCTGGTTAAATAGATGGGCTTACCTGATTCGGGTTGGGGTTTAGCAAGTTCACTTTATAACTTCGGCATACAGCATTGGTGGCATTATTCGGATTACTGGCATACAGTTTTCGGACCATTTTCTGACTCGGTTCTCCCTTCTCAATATTTTAAGACTGTAGTGCTTCTTCTATTTATATCCCAACATCAAAAATCTACTCAAATGTCATCAATGGCTGTGTGATAAGATACTTGCAGAACTGCGTGTGAGACCCGATTTCATTTTATTTTATGATATATACATGTTTGATGTGTTTTTTTCGTTATATGTATATCCACGATGAATGGTTTAGGCTTCATTGTTGTAGAATAGCATGTGTAGATGTATTTTACGCTTTCACGGGTTTTGTTTGGCTTGTTTGGTTGGTCCTGGGCTCGAAACAACTTGTTTTGACGCAGAAAAACCTGGTTCCCAGTAGTCCAGTCGACTGGATGAAGGATCCGGTCGACTGGGTCGACAGTAGGCTTGTCTCAATCCAGTCGACTGAGGTGTGGCGGTGGAGGAGTTTTTGAGATCCAGAACTCCTTCAGTCGACTGAATTGGCAATCCAGTCGACTGGATGCCCTGTTTGCCGAGGTCTATATGTATTCCAGTGCCTGTTTTCATTCCAAAAACTTATTTTCTTCCAAACTCTCTGCCTTCTCTCTACATTTTTGCTGTGCCCGGGCCTTATTTTTGATGATCAATTTGTGGATCCTTGTTATTCACGCTACTGGCTTTGCTTTCATCTGGTTAGATTCTCATTCTGACGAGGTCCAATTTTTTAAGCTTCGAGTTTTGACTCACCGAGATAGAATCCTAAACTATGTTGTCTTTAAAGGGTACTACGTGCAATTACATGCTTTTTCACCGGTTAAAAATGCTTTAAATGTCATATTTTATGTTTAAACCTTGTTTGTTCGGATAAAAAGCATGTTTTACGCTTTGTCTTGGTTTATTACATGATATGGACTTGTGGATGTTGGTTTTCAAAGGATGGTTTTAAAAACGATAGATTTATAAAAATCTCGACAAACGATGTTTTGGAGGTTTGGAGCTAACCCTTGGGGTTGAGTTTTAGTTTTGAAACATTTTGTTGGAAGCGGTAAAAACATTTTTAAAATGTTTTGAAGATGTTGTTTGATCTCTATGTTTAATAGATGGATCTTTATACATGTTTAATGTATAAGTTTTGAAAATGTTTTCGTAATCGAACTACTTGTTGGTTTTTAAATATTTCTCTAGATGTGCCGAGATAGCAGGTATTTGGAACGAGTTACCTTCGGTGGAAGTCCAGAAATGTGCACAGAGTAGGTGCTTTGTACCTTCGGGTTAGTCTCCGTAAATTAAGTGGTGGGTGCTTTGTACCTCAGGTTTTGGGCCCGTAAATTAAGCAGTTACGTTGTGGTGGCTCCGTATAAAACTTGTCATTACCTAACAGGTCTTAAGATTCAGGAATTAGGTAATGGGCAGGAGTTTATAGTTGTTACCTCTGTCCATTTGTGACGGAGTCGGTACATATGATTCATTTCTCTTTCGTCGGTTGTGTGATCCGAGTGAAAAATAACATTTTGGTTAATGTTTTTCTTTAACTGTAAAACGTTATCTACATTGTTGAAATGCTTAGTTTTGAGGATGGAAAACTTGGAGTTTTAAGAAACAAAACCATTTGTGACTCATGTGGTTGAGTTTAACTTGTACTATGTGATTGCATATCCTGCTTTACTACATCATAGTCTGTTTATATTGGGTTTCAGCTCACGTAGTGGGATTTGTTAAAACCATTTTCAGGTGTTGATGATCTCGTGGAGATGATCTAATTATGACGGTGTTGGTGGAAGACTTTTATACATTTTTTCTTTTTGTTATGCAAACATGTATCATGTGTTGCTTGTTTCTAAAGACGTTTTTGTAAGCCTTGAGGCTATATATTATCCTTGTATGGACAGGTATGTATGTTGCACTGAGAGTGAACCTTGGGTACTCTTTTAAATTCCAAAAGCTGTATTATTTTTGGATAATTATTTTATTAGTAAAATCATATCTTTTTACAATCTGGTTGTTGGGTGGGTTATTCACGTGACCCTAGTTTTTGGGGCGTGACAACTTAGTATCAGAGTTTTGGGTTCGAATACCTAAGAGCCATGGGAAGAGGGTGCATCACCTGGTGAGGATGATTATGTATGCTTGCTTGTATGTGTTTAAGCATTTTTATGACATACTGATAACCTGTTAAGCATGATAGTTGGTGTATATGTGAGTATGGAGGTTGGATCTTGGGATGGATTAGTCTTGCCTTAAGGCATTTTGATTAACAAATTCGGAAGCCAAGTTAGAAACGCGTTTGGCCGACGTGTTTTCTAGTAAGGGATCTGAATAGGATATCCAAATTGGTGTGTCTGTCTCGTTGATTCTCCTTAGTATGTGATATGTGCTTACAGTGTTAGCATGTTTATGTGTGTTATGTTTTTATGTTAGTAATAACATGTTGTATGAAAGCTTATCCTGTTATATTGCCTTCATATAGAATTATGTCCACACGGGAAGGACGAGGACGGGGTCGTGGCCGAGGTTGAGCATATGTCCAGGTTCCAGAAGAAGGGGACATTCATGCCCCACAGGAATAGGTGGGCAGTGCTGACGTTATACAGGAGATGTTTGCTACAATGAGAGCAATGGCTGAGGCAACTAGGGCTGGAGTGAGGGCATTTGAGCCAATGGCCTCTGTGGCAATGAGGGAATTCTGGCGGTTGGATCCTCCAACTTTTTCTGGGGAGCCAGACCCCAAAATTGCTACTGAGTGGTTGGAAGTAACCACAACGACCATGGATGTTCTGGAGATTGAGGAGGATGCTTTGCTTGTTAAGTTGGCAGCGTTTCAACTTTGGGAGGATGCAAGAGAGTGGTGGAAGCTTGCCAAAACCACGGTGGATGGCACGTGGGCCGCTTTTACTAGAGCCTTTCTAGAGAAGTACTTCCCGAGTTCGATACATACCGAGCGGAGTTCCTCTCCCTTGTTTAGGGAAATCTTACCGTGGTCTAGTATGAGGCCAGATTCGCAAATTTGTTGCGGTTTGCATCTGAGATGGTGTTAACGGAGGAGTTGCGCACCAAAAGGTTTGAAAGGGGCCTTCGACCTTCTATCAAGGATAGAATTGCAGCGCTGGATTTGTGTGTTTACATTGAGATGGTGGAAGCTGCTATTCGAGTAGAGAACTCGATGGCAGAGAGCCGTAGAGCTAGGGAGAGTAAGAGCCAGCAGGGTAATGGAGGTACACAGCTTCAGGGGTGCAGGAACAAGCGCCGATGGTCATTTGGTCTGAGTTCTCATTTTATAGGATCGTATCAGCTGCAATTGTCCACACTTGCACTTTCTGTGGCCTTGACATGAAGGTCGGAGCAGTGGGAGCTTATTTGATATTGATGCGGACAGTCGAGGCATCGTTCGCTTGAGTGCTCGCAGAAGGGCCAGGTTTAGAGTTCAGCGCCTGTCCAGTCATAGGCAAGAGACCCACCAGTATGTTTTGGGTGTGGCTAGCCTAGGCACATTCGTAGATTTTATCCCAGAGAAGGGAGTGTCCAGGGTGAGACAGGAGCGCCAGCTGTTCCATCTGCAGAGAGGCGACAGACGTCGCAGCAACATATGGCTCAAACGTCCAGGTTTGTAGAAGGAGGTGTCTCAGCACATTCTATGAGGCAGTCGACGACTCAGGGTTATAGTGGGTAGGGCAGAGCACTGCAGGGCAGAGCTTATGTTCTTGCTGATCCCAGTGCTTCCAAAGCACCAGTTGTGCCCGATGGTACAGCTACTCCATCTATGATCAGAGGTACTCTCCTAGTATATAGCTCATGGGCTAGTGTTCTTATCGACACGGGAGCATCACATTCATTTAGTTCCTCTGCTTTTGCGTCTACATTGGGGTTGGAGGAAAATTCGTTGGGTAGTGCGTTAAGCGTAGAGACCTCAGTAAATGGGAATGCGGTGAGGAGTAGAGTTTGTAGATCTTGTGAGTTGGGGGTCACCGGTCGCTGTTTAGTGTTTAACTTTATCATTCTAGACATGACCACGTTCAATGTCATCTTAGGGATGAACTGGCTGACTGCCTTCTGTGCCTTTATCGTTTACGATCGACGGAGGGTATCTATCTGTACACCTGAGGGTGATTACTTTTGTTTTGTGGGTGATCGGGATGAGGGTTTAGTGTATATGCCCAATGTTGGTAGGAAGCGAGGAAATCTACGGTTTCTCTTTTCTTCTCTCATGTTGGATGAGACGATTGGGGTTCGAGGGGAGTTACCCTATGTCGTTTGCGACTATCCAGATGTCATTCCTAACGATCTATTTGAGTTGCCACTGAGCCAAGATGTCAAGTTCTCTATTGATTTTGCTCCCATTTTTATGCCATCTTATCGCTTTGCACTAGCTGAGTTGCGAGAACTTAAGAAACAACTTTAGAAGTTGCTAGACAAAGGGTTTGTACGTTCGAGTACGTCATCGTGGAGAGCTCCAGCTCTTTTTGCAAAGAAGAAGAATGGGTCCTTGAGACTGTGCATAGACTACAGCAAGCTGAATCAGGTGATAGTGAAGAACAAGTATCATATGCCAAGGATTGATGACTTGTTTGATCAGCTAAAGGGGTCGAGCTACTTCTCGAAGATTGACCTGAGGTCAGGGTACCATCAGCTGAGGATTCAGGATGAGGACATAGCGAAGACTGCCTTTTGAACTCGTTATGGTCACTATGAGTTTCTAGTTATGCCGTTCGGCTTGACGAATGCTCTTGCAACGTTTATGGGTTTGATGAACCATATCTTCCACTCGTATCTAGACAGCTTTGTGGTCGTGTTCGTGGATGATATCCTTATCCATTCACCCATGAGAGCGATGCACGAGGAGCATCTACGTATTGTCTTACAGCTTCTGAGAGAGTATCGCTTGTATGCAAAGTTTGAGAAGTGCGAGTTCTGGATGTCAAAGGTAAGATTTCTTAGACACGTGGTGTCGAAAGATGGGATATCAGTGGATTCTTCAAAGACTGATGTTGTGATGGATTGGGAGCGACCGAAGAATGTCTTTGAGATCCGTAATTTTTTAGGTTTGGTAGGTTACTATCAACGGCTTGTGAAGGATTTTTCTCGACTTGCAGCACCGATGACCCGTCTTACATGGAAGGGAGTCATATTTGTGTGGAGCGAGTCCTATGAGTCGGCATTCCAAGAGTGTTGGAGATTGACCAGTGCTCCAGTGTTGATCATTCTTGAGCGAGGCTTGGGTTACAAGGTATATTGTGACGCATCACACGAAGGTTTGGGTTGCGTGTTGATGCAGGGAGGTAAGGTTGTGGCTTATGGATCTTGGCAGTTGAAGACACATGAGAAGAACTATCCGACACACGATCTGGAGTTGGCAGCCGTGGTCTTTGCCTTGAAGACATGGCGGCACTATCTTTATGGTGAGCACTTTGAGATTTTCTCCGATCACAAGAGCT
>JAUMHN010403417.1:0-15514 GCA_032360265.1 Heliamphora ciliata
AGGAGTTTCAACTCGGAATCAAGTCGTAGTTGAAGATTAGATCTACAAGAGGTATTCTTCTAAATTAACTTTGGTTGAACAGGTTTTTATTTTGATCGTTATTCGCCAAAAGTTTTATCTAGAGCCCGTTTCAGCGTTTACCCGTCCAATTAATTTTTTACCAAAAATTATTTTACAAAAATAATGATCTTGGCAGTTTTGCCTCCAACACCTCATAGCCGCATGTCCTGTTTAGTGCCATCTTTTTCTCCAATGGCTAATTGCTCACTTTGACTCCCTCTTTGGCAGGCACGTGTCCTTTGCTATTTTTATTTTGCAACTGATCCATTTTATTTCTCTGCTTTTGTAATGAAAAGAGATCAATGATTGCCATCTCTCCTTCCCACGAACTATTTGCCTTGATTATTCTCTTACTTTTGCTTCAAAATTGATCTCTTCTCAATCTGCTCCCATGATGACACGTGTCATTTTCAAATCCACACATTTTATCCTGTTAGATAATATCCCACCTGATTATTATTAAATAGACAGTCGCTTATTTCTTAGAAAATCAGTTACATCTTTATATTTTTTCCACATATGGCCTAAATATTGTCCCTTTAAAGAGTCATTTTAGATTCCCAAAAATGAGTCTTTGAATATTCCTTCTAATTTTCCGCCGTTATTCCCTATCTAATAATCTCAGCCCTCTCTCTCTCTCTCTCTCAAGCTTTTCTTCTTTTAACAATGCCATCTTCTTCCTATCTATTCTGTCGATCTCTTCTGTTCCCCCCTCTCTTGTCAATGGTTGTTAGGGTTAATATATTGAAAATTATATTTTTAGTATTTAATTTTATTTTAATAAAATTAATTTTTTATTTTATGAGAATCTTTATGAGCAATGTATGTATATCATTTAATTTCTTAATACTATGAATGAATGTTCAATATTCTATATAGTATTTAATCTGGTGTGTAGAGTACGACTTGCACACAGAAAATCAGATTTTAGGTTCTTGCAGAATATAAGTTTTATGTTCATAGTTTAGATAGAAATGGACATACCATCGGTACAAGTATAGTACAGAGTTTTAGTAGGCCTATTTTGATTACGGGAAACAGATAATAGTATCGTTTATTGTTTTGACTCTCTGTGCTAGTACACTTTGTGTATATTGAACGGGACACAATGGTGTAATTAATTGTATACTGACTATATAAATTACTTTGCACCCCAAGTTTATTATGAACAGTGCTTATGCTCTTAATCCTAAAATAATTATTGATTTGCGTATATTTAATATTCGTTGTATTGATTCATTAGACGATGCGAACTTATATGGGTTTATATTTTCAGTCAGTTGAATAACGGTATTATTTATATGGTGAATATTTATTATTGATAGAATTCACGTCCCAAAAGATTGAGATTGACGATACCCCCTTAAGGAAACCTATAAGTTTTGACCAGGCTAAACCTTGTAGGTGGATTTGATTAGGATTTAATTATTTGGTGGTCAAATAAATTAAGTAGAAGGGTTTAAAGAATTTCAAAATGCTAATTAAATTAAATTTTCAGTAATTAAATTTAATTGGCGGGTATTGAGAATCTTAATGTGAGGAGAAATATTAAGCATTTAATAATAGGAGCTCAATGTAAGAGGGTCTTGAGGTTATGGGTCAGAGTATAATTATAGTTCTTTAGTGGTGTGAACTGTAATTCAGTATTTTATAAAAATTACAAAAATCGCTACAAGATTTTTATATTTACAGATACCTCTATGAGGTTTGCTTAATTGCGCAAACCGCTGATGGGTGTTTGTGTTCCACTAGAAGTCTTACTCATAATTACTTTACTGGTCCCTTCTGTAACCCTATAAATATGTGGAAAGGCTAAACCAGTTTCATAACTTGTCTTCAAGACTAAAGCTTTTCAGGTTTTTTCGGTACGAATTCTCAGAGAATAATAACTCATACTATATTTGAGAATCATATAAAGGAATACAGTAGAAGATTTGACTAGAGCTTCAACTCAGAATAAAAAATGTAGTTGATGATTTGACTGGTAAAAGGTATTTTTCTAAATTAACTTTGGTTGTATGAGTTTTATTTGTGAACGTTCGATGTCAAAAGTTTTATCTGGAGCCTGTTTCAGCGTTTGCCAGTCCAGTTAATTTTTTACCAAAAATCGTTTGTAAAAAAAATTATCTTAGTAGTTTTGCCTCTAACAATTGGTATCAGAACTATTTTATTTTTCGTTTACGATTATTGAGGTTGGGTAGTTTTAGAACTGTGCTAACTTGGTTTTACAGGCGTTCTAATTCTGGTTTTATGATCGTCATTTATTTTATGTTTGATTAAATGCATCGATAATGATTATTTAATTTTTTAAATCACGGGGGTTGACCGTGATAGATCGAATTTTAGCCTTTGGGACATAAGAACGATGTAATAGCTAGGTATTTATTTTTAAATATTTATTTAGATTATTTAAAAACATGCTGAATATATCCAAGAACACGAAGAACATACGACGGTACTGGCGGTGGTTTCGAGAGTTTCAGGCAATGGATCGCGGTGATTTTTTTACAATTTTTTGTAGCTTTTTTTGCACCTTTTAGGTTTAAAAATAGTATTAAAATATGTCCTAAAAATAGAAAAAAAAACTGCATAAAAATAGCCTTGTTGGCGGCACCACTGGCGGCGGTTTCGGGCCGTTATTCAATTATTTTTTTGATGTTTTTGAGACTGGATTTGAACAGGTTTTTTGGTATAAAAAAGCAATAAAATATTACTGAAAAAATAGTCCAAAGTGGAAAAAAGATTGGCCAAACAGTACAGAAAAAAATGGGTAGCGACGGCGATAACAGCCTTCGGGCTATTTTTTAGGGCTTTTTCTGACTATTTTTGAGGCGTTCTTCGAAACAACAGGTGACTAGATATTTGAGTTATTTTTTTTAGAAAAAATCAGCACGAAAGAACCATCGAAGAAAGCCCAAACATGGAACTATTTGGGGTGGCGACAGTGGTTTGGGCTATTTTTATGCAAATTTTTTGATAAAAAAGTATCACTTTTCGAGAGCTATTCTTCAGTATAATAAACATCAAAAATAGAGCACGAACGTGGCGGCAAAAGCTGCCTGGCAGCTTAGTGGCACCGGCGGCGGTTTGTGGTGGCTCGCGGTGGGGTTGTTTTTTCGGGACTATTTTGATCAATTTCATATATGTTTGAAGACTGATATATAATATACTTGTATATCACACAGTATCAGAGAATCTTGATGCAATCAGGGCACAGGAATCAGAGATGCATATGAATTATTACAACTTATCCTCTACAAGAGACTGAAACGCTTCAACGTTTCACTTTGATTATAAAATCGAAATATATGCAAATCGTGTTTATATATATATGAAATGCGTGGTTGATTACATATCTATTTTATTTATCATGTTAATTTAATTAATTCAAAATTTTAAATTTAATTAAAATATTTTGTAATAAAAAAAAAAATTAAGTTCTTTTAATTAATTAATTTTAATTAAATAAATTTTTTTAGATATGTTATTTTTTTTACAAAATATCACGTTTAAGATGATTTTTTTATAAAATCGGATATCTTAGAAAAATGTGAAAATTAATTTCGGATTTTAAATTAATTAAATAGAAAAATATTTAATCAAAATAAATTATTATTTTTCAAAAAATGTGAAACGAAAAATAAAATAAATAAATACATTTAATCACTACCTTAACTGAAAAATTGAAGGTAAAACTGTGTATTTATTAAATTTTATTTGTTACGCAGTTAAATACGAACATATGGTTTGACAAATCAGAATCTTTGAAATTATGTGCAAAAAAGATATTTAGTTCTTTCAGATCGTGTGATTTTTCAAAATTAATAAACTTATTTTAATTAAATAAATTTTTATATCCCTAAAAAATATTTTAAAAATCTAAGTGGGAGAGAAATTTTATTCACAAATAAATTCTGCGATCTCCATCACCAGTTTGAAGGCGATGCAATTAAACTCTATATATTGGCAGTAAGGCCTTTCCTCCATCGGACAGATTAATTGCGATATCGGCAGTATAAACCTCCTTTATGAATAATTTTAAATTATTATTAGTGTGAATCACTTCTCCATCTGAAGGGTTTATTGCAAAGTAATAGATTTGGAATTAAGTGATAGTTAACACTTAGGTATATATAATAGTATCGTCTCCATCTAAGTCACTGCTATTATATACTAGACCGAAACTATGTCAGCTATTTAATTTTACATGACAGGGTCAGTTGCCTAGATAGTAAAATTAATAGGGATTTGCCTTTCTGGTCATACGATGGATAGTAGATGTCCTCCCATCGAGGCATGCTACTCACAGGGTACCAGACTGTTGGCAAATTTCTTTTAAAATGGTAGAGAGAACCAAATTAAAATAAATTCAAAGTATTGCTAGTCATAATTAATGGTTATTTTTAATTATGTGATTCTCAGGAATAAAATGGCTTTCAATTCACTCACGATTATACTCAAAGAAAATAAACTAACGGGACCAAATTTTGTTAATTGGGAAAAAAATGGATATACCTTTAACTACTAATGGTATTTCTTCAATACCAGGAAATGCGTTTATTTCAGAAAAAAGTTATTCCTCTGGACCGAAAGGCATGAATAAGAAAAATGTTCAAAAATAGAGAGACACGGTTTCCAGGATAGTTAGTAGGCCACGGACTGTTGTGAAAAAGCCAAAAGGTAGATGTTTTCTCTGCAACCAGACAAGGCACTGAAAAATGCTATGTCCAGTATTTCTCAGAAGGTAGAACAAATATGGTAATTTTTGTTAACTGGTTATGGAAACATGTTTAGCGGTGTTATCTACCAGAACCTGGTGTGTAAATACGGGAGCCACTGATCATATCTGCAATTCATTGTAGGGGTTCTAGAAAATCCGATAACTTAGTGATGGGGAGATTTACTTGCATATGGACAATAATACAAAGGTACCGGCAGCTATAGTGGGAGATGTCACTTTCAGTTTTAGTAGAGATAGAGTTTTAATATTGAGATATTGTCTTTATATATCTTCCATGAGAAGGAACTTAATTTCTATTTCTAGATTGGTTAAAGATGGATATTTGGTTTATTTTAATAACTCTAAGATTATTAAGAATAATATTAGTTCTAGACAACTCAAGAGAGAGGTGAATTGGGTCTTAAAAGATTAATAACAAATTTTAAAATCTTTTTAAATATCTTTTAATATTGCAATCAAATAAAGTAAGATGATCAAAGATTAAAGCAATGCAAATATTAAAGAGATTAGGGATAGAGAGAATAAACCAGACAACAAAGATTTATAGTAGTTCGGCTTCTTCTAAGCCTACATCTACTCCTCAAATCTTCCCTTGAGAATTTTTACTATGCAGAATGCTTCACGGGCGCATTCAAAGCCTTACAACCTCAAGACTTCACTTGAGAATATCCACAAGAATACGAATGTTTATGGGCACATTTAAAGGCCTTACAACAACCACAAATAATTTTCTATTTTCTTCTAATTACTCTTGAGCTATTCTTTGATGAGATTTACTTACTCATTTAAAGGACAAAGGGTGACTCACCATTGGATATAATAAATGAAGTGTTTAAATGAGAATCACTCACTCTCTTTATAGAAATTGATTAGTAATAAATGAAGAGGTAAAGAGAGATGAGATACAAGAGCTGGAGTTATAGCAATAAATGAAAGTTTGAAGATTTTGAGATTGAATCAAGCAATAGAATAATGATTGTAAGTCTCCAAAGAGATTAAATACTGAGGAGTAACTCTTTATATAAGCTCTTCAGCATTCATGACCGTTTGAGGTAGGTGAGACCATTAAATGCCAAAAATCTAACCGCTGAAGTCTGTCGAGAATTTAAATTTTCATCGCAGGTGTCGACACATTTTCTTTAGGGTTGACACAAAATGTCTAGGGCAATGATTTTCAAATGATTGGGTCGACTCAATTTTTCTGAGGTGTCAACATAATTTCTGCAATCTTTCTTACTAACACAGTGGTGTCGACACATTTGAATATTGTGTCGACACAATGGTTCTTCAGCGGTGTCTTCTTTGTGTCGACTTGTGAGACCCGAACTCGTCTCTTTATGAGAGTTATATATGTTTGATGTGTTTTCTCATATATTTTGTTCGATGTATGATTTAGTCGTTTTGATGCATGTTTACGTTTAAATGAGCATGTGGGGTCGGTTCCCGGGTTGTAGGGAGTTGCTGTGCGAATTTCAAAAATTCAAAAAAAAAATATTTTGGAGGCCTATAAATATCTGGAGTTAGATATTTTCAAAACTTATTGACTAAGCTTCCTCCTTTTTCTCTCTACCTTCTCTCTAACATCTCGGGGGCCCGAGGCTTGATTTTTGACAAACCAACTGCTGATCCTTAGTATTGGCACGGTGGTCTACGCTATAATCCAGACGGAATTCTATTCTGACGAAGCTCAATTTTACACGTGGATCGAGGCATCAAATTTTTAATTCACCGAGATAGGATCCTAGACTGTATAACTGTTAGAGGGTATTACGTGTAATCATATTTTAAAAACGCATGAAAGGTGATTTATGTTTAAATCGGATTTTTGGTTTAAAAATATTTTTTCGGCATTTTCGGTGAATGGAAGTGGGTTTTGAGGGTTCCCTTTCGAGGTTTTGGCGTGAGGCTTGGGCGTGCTGATGTCCGAGGGTGCTTGATGGGTGTTTGGAGGTTTGATTTGAGGTTTGGAAACAAAACCGTAGCTCAAAAACATTTTCTGGGCTGATTTAGTCGACTGAAGCTATGAGTTCAGTCGACTGGATCATCATGTGGTGAGTTCAGTCGACTGGACCAGGGAGGTCAGTCGACTGAAGTTGTTTCTGTTTTGGTTCTCTTTTTCCAGAGAGTTTTTCAGTCGACTGGGGGCTTAGTCCAGTTGACTGGGGTCCTGTGTGAGCTGTTGGTGTTGTGTTGGTGGTTCGGTGGTTGGGTTTTGGCTTCTCTCACTTTTCTCGATTGCTTTTAAGGCGATGGATTAATGAGATCTTGCGCTGTGGAGGTTGATTTTCAAAAGGATGGTTTGAAAAAGGAGTTTTTACGAAAACTTTGGTAAAAAACGTGTTTGTTGAAGGTTTGGAGCTAGCCCTTGGGGTTGAGTCTCAACTTCTAAAATGTTTTGGTAAAAATATATTTTTTCATGTTTTGTTTGATCTCCACGGGTCATGGATTGGATTCTTGATATATACATGTGTTGTATATCTATTTTGTGGATTGGTTTTGAAATGTTTTTCATAGATGTACCGTGATAGTGGGTATTGTTGAGTTGGGCTTCCATTGTTTCTCGGTGTAAGTCCAAAAATGTGCGCAGCATAGTTTCTCTGTACCTTCGGGTTAATCCCCGTAAATTGAGTGTGTGCGTGGGTGCTTTGTACTCTCGGGCTCAGGTCCCGTAAATTAAGCAGTAGGTGCTCTGTACCTTTGGGTTAGTTCCCGTAAATTGAGTGATTCGGTTGCCTCCGTTAATGGCATCGTTCTTGTGACTCCGTATAGAACTTGTCACTACTAAGCCTATGGGTCTAGGGTAATGTACGAGAATTTATAATTTTTATCTTTGTCGGTGTGGCAGAGTCGGTACATAGGATTACATTTTATCGTGTCTCCTCGGCTGTGTATCCCGGGTGGAGAATGCTGTGTTTTTACTGCTTTTCCTTAACTGTGGCATAATATCTGTCAGGATTATATGCATGATTTTAAGGATGGAAAATGTGAAGTTTTTAGGATGGAAAACTTGTGATTTTTGAGAGAAAAACCTATTTGACTTTTGTGGTCGAGTTAGCTCCCACCATATGATTGCATGACCTGTATTTCAGCTTTACAGTCTATTTTCTACTGGGCTTCGGCTCACGGTGTGAGATTTTTGCTGTAAAACCTTTTTCATGTGAGCACGTGGAGTTGACCTAGTTGCAGAGGTGATGGAAGACTTGCTGTAGTTTTTCCTTTTTGGGACATGTACTTTTACATGTGATGCCTGCAAAGACTGGTTTTGTACGCCTTTTGGAAATATACTTATTCATGTATGAGAATGCATGCTTATCGTTTATGAGAGCTAAACTCGGAAAATCTTTTCTTCAACTACTGTATTTTGATTTTCAACTGTAAAAACCTATTTTTATTAAATGTGTGTTTTGGTGGGCTTTTGCGTGACCCTGGTGTTTGGGGCGTGACAACTTTGTATTAGAGCTATGGAATCGAATACTTGTGAACCATGGGAAAGAGGGTACATCACCTTGTGAGAATGTATGTGTTCTTGATTGCATGTGTTACAGAGGGTACATTACCTTGTGAGGATGTATGTGTGTTTGATTGCATGTGTTACAGCGTTTTTCTAACATCAGTATGATAGCTTTTGGTGTATACATGGGTATGGAGGTTGGATCATAGGATTGATTAGTCTTACCTTCGGGCATTTGGGTTAACATACTTGGGAGCCATGTTAGAGACACGTTTCACGGACGTGATTTCAAGCTAGGAATCTGAGTAGGTTGTCCAGAGTGGCGAGTCTTTCTTGTTGGTTCTCCTCGGTATGTGAGATGTGATGACATGATATTAAAGGCTATGTGTTAGCATGCTTGTCTGTCTTTTATGTTAGCCATAACATGTTGTAGGAAGCTTATCCTGTTATGTTACTTTCGTGTAGAGTTATGTCTACGCGGGTTGGACGAGGCTGTGGTCGAGGCCAAGGCCGTGGTTCTAGTCGAAGGGACGTTCCAGTCCCAGATGTTGAGGATGCTAATGCAACCCAAGGACCTGTTGCCGAGGGAGATCTGTTGTGTGAGATGGTCAGCTCCATTCGACAACTGGCTGAGGCCGCTAGGGGCGGGGAGAGTATTCTTGAACCGAGGGCGACGGTCACAATGTGCGAGTTTTGCCGTTTGGACCCTCCTACCTTTTTGTGGATCTTAACCCCACGGTAGCCACTGAATGGCTAGAGCTGGTCACCAGGATCATGGACACGCTTCAGATGGAGGAGGACGATCTGAGAGTTACTTTTACTGCCTTCCAGCTGAGGGGGAGTGCGCATATGTGGTGAAAGTTCACTAGGACTACTGTTACTGGCACTTGGGAGGCATTCACGAAGGTATTTTTAGAGAAATACTTTCCAACGACACTAAGGGATTGCTACAGAGAGGATTTCCTTTCTTTGACTCAGGGAACGATGTCAGTGGTGGAGTATAAGGCTAAGTTCACCAATCTGTCTTGATTTTCACAGGAGATCGTACCTACTAACGAGTTCCATGCGAAGCGGTTCGAGAGGGGTTTGAGGCCCGCTATCAGAGATAGGGTAGCGGCATTCCAGATGCAGGTCTTCACAGAGTTGGTACAGATGGCCATGAAGGTGGAAGACACTCTGAATGAGATGCACAGAGATAGGGACAGTTGGGGTCAGCAAGGAGGGGAATGTACACAGTCTCAAGGGCGTAGTGAGAACAAGGCACCCTAAGCCTTGGTGCGCCAGGCAAACCCTGTACGTCCTAGTAGAAGACTAGGAACCTCAAGCCCTAGAAGACTAGGCACCCTAAGCCTTGGTGAGCCAGGAAAATCTTTCAAGCCCTAGAAGGCTAGGCACTCCAAGCTCTGGTGAGCGAGGGAAATCTTTCAAACCCTAGAAGACTAGGCACTCCAAGCCCTAGTGTGCCAAGAAAATCTTTCAAGCCCTAGAAGATTAGGCACCATAAGCCCTGGTGCGCCAGAAAAATCTTGCACATCCTAGTAAAAGACTAGGAATCCTAAGCCCTAGTGCGCCAGGCAAATGTCTCTAACCTTAGGCTCGTGTGTGAGTGACGATCCTTTAGTTTCAGCATGTCGTAGTAGAAGACTAGGAACCCTAAGCCATGGTGCACCAGGCAAATCTCCCTAACCTTAGGTTCGTGTGTAAGTGACGATCCTTTGGTTTTTGCACGTCCTAGTAGAAAACTAGGAACTCTAAGCCTTGGTGAGCCAGGAAAACCTTTCAAGCCCTAGAAGACTTGGCATCCTAAGCCCTGGTGCGTCAGGCAAATCTCCCTAACCCTAGGTTCGTGTGTGAGTGACGATCTTTTGGTTTTTGCACGTCCTAGTAGAAAACTAGGAACCCTAGGCCTTGGTGCGCCAGGCAAATCTTGCACATTCTACTAAAGACTAGGAACACTAAGCCTTGGTGCACTAGGTAAATCTCTATCATTTTGTATTGATTATTCTTCCTGAAAAAAATCAAACAAAAATAAAAAGTTCCTTTCCTTTTATATTTTTGTTTTGCCCCTTTTGTCCTAATTTTTCTAAAATCTTCTAAAACTTTTCTTATTTTTTTTAAAGATTTTTCAAATTTTTCCTAATTTTCTAAGATTTTTTTAAAAAATTTCTTATTTTTCTAGGATTTTTTGAAAAATCTTTCTTAATTTTCTACGAATTTTTGAAAGTTTGCTCCAATTTGTCTTCATTTTCTAGGAATTTTTTTTAAAATTTGTCCCAATTTCCTGAATATTTTTCTTAATTATCTAGAAATCTTTGAAAATTTTTTTGCCCCGTTTTTCTAAAAATATTCCTTAATTTTTGAAAACTTTCCAAAATTTTTCTTAATTTTTCCTAATTTTTCAGGAATTTTCCTAAATTTTCTAGGATTCTTCCAAAATTTCCTAAAGATTTCATAAATTTTTTTTTGATTTTCTAAATTTGTTTTCAAAAAATGCCCCTTTAAGTTTTTGTTTTTAGAAAATTTGCCCTAAATTTTAGAATTTTCAACAAAAATTTTCTCTTAATTTTTAGAATCTTTGAAAATTTTCCCCCCTTAAAATTTTATGTCTAGCCCCAAAAGCAAAAACAAAGCTTCCCCCTAGATTTTTTTTATTCGGCCCTAAAAATAAAATAAACAAAAACCAACCCCTTAGTTTTTATGTTTTCTTAAAAATTAAGCCCTTCTATTTTGATTTGTTAAAATAACCTCCCCTTTTATTGTTTGTTCAAACCCTAGTATTCCTACTATTCAAAACTCCATTGCACATGTACCTAAGTTAAAAACAGCAATCATCAATGATCATCATCATCATCATCATTGTCACATCGTGACATGTTATGTGGGAGATCCTAGGTATGCGTCTATGTTTAATATATCATAAAAACATGTTTTGACAATTGAACAAGTTAGGAAATTTACCGATGGGCGCTGGAGAGACATGTGCTAGTCCGGCGCCTGAAGAAGTATGTCAGCAGCGATGGAGTTCGTGGGCGGCTCGTAGTGCCTCATCCCACCCGGAAGCAAGATGTGGGGGACCGGGGCGTACGTGTGTGGATCAAAAGGAGCTAGGTGGCCCTCCCCAACATCTGGATCTAGGAAATCAACCATCTCCGGCCTCGACAGTAGCATTTGCAGCTGCCTGTGCCTCGGCAACTACTCGTGCCTCCTCCTCAGCAACACGGCGGGAGGCACGCTCCGCCTCGAGCAAAAGGGCATCCATTGCAGCAGAGGGTTGCGTGGTGGTGATCCCGCCGGCAGGAAGGCTGGAGATCGTGCCCCCGAGAGTCCCCATAACGGAGCTCTCACTCGCGGAGGAGCCTCAGATGGCTCCCGCAATGTCATCAAGGTGCCCGTGTCCCACCATAGTCGAGCAAAAAGAAAGAGAAAGAGTACACTAGGAAGCGAGAGGGAATTGAGAGAAGGTTAGAGTGCAAGGAGGCTAGAGAGAGAGTGCGCTATGAGATAATGAACCCCCCCACGTGACCTGGGAGTGCTTATACGGAGTGCTTATACGCGCGTGGCAGTGGCGGTCTCCACCTTCCATTATAGCGACCGCTATGTTTTCCAAATGACACATGGTGACTGCCATGTTGTAAGGGCTTTTATCCGGCGACCACCACATTCCAAGGGTTTTAATAGTGGTGACCGCCATGTCACAAGGAAAATGGCTAGGATATCAACAGTTATGCCAACGATTTTGGGGTTTAAGGGGCTGTTTGGGGGTTTTTAATGTGTCTTATTTTTATTATTGCATGTTTTAGTGTGCGTGTGTTTATTTTATTTATGGGTACTTATTTTAGAAAATTATTTTCTTTTGTGCGTTTTGACTTTGTATGTGTAATGTTGTGTGCATTTCTAAAAATATTTTATTAGCAAAAATAATTTTCAAAAATAATTTTTCTTAAAAAATAATATTCCTTATTTTGTGTGTTTTTCTAAAAAAATCTTGGGTGTTTTTCAAAAATACTTCAAAAAAAAAAATATTCGTGCGTCCTTATCTTTTCGTGGTTATATTTCCTGATAAAATTAATTTTAAGCCGCAACTTGGCTTTTAATTATTTTTTATCCCATGTTTCGTCTCGAATTTTTAGGTCCTGACTCGATCTATTAATTTGTGATTTTCTCTTCCGATAAATTTAATTTTAAGTTGTGAATTGATTTTTAATTATTTTTATCCCGTGCTTCGTCCCGAATTTTTAGATCTTTACTCGACCTATTAGTTCGTGGTCTCTCCTTCCGATAAATTTAATTTTTAAGCCGTGAGTTGATTTTTAATTATTTTTATTCGACCTATTAATTTGTGATTTCCTCTTTCGATAAATTTAAATTTAAACCGTGACTTGGCTTTTAATTATTTTTATCCCGTGCTTCGTCCCGAATTTTTAGGTCTTGACTCGATCTATTAATTCGTGGTTCTCTCCGATGAGGATGATCTTAATGTCTTGACTCGACTTTTTAGTTATCCATATCCCGTTATCATTCCGGATTGTTAGGTCTTGACTCAACTGATCAATTCATTGTTGCATTCCCGGTTAAGGTAAGTTCTAGGATCCTGACTTGATCCTTTTGATTATCTTATTCCCAGCCAAGTTCTTAGATCTTGACTCGATTTTTGACTTGTTTGTTTGCGCTTCCTTTTAGATCTTGACTCGATCTCTAGAATTTGTTTGATCACATCTATGTCCGTACCAGTATCTATATCATGTTAGCATTTATTCATGCTAGCATCTGCATCATATTTCTTATCTTCCATCCTTGTATTTTGCCCCAGAAACTACGTTTTGGTCTGATCCCTAGCAAAGGGGTACGTAGGCAGCTTGATGAAAATTTGAGTACGACCAACATCATATGCATGCTTCTGTGTTTGTGGCCTAAGATTGACAGCTCGGTCAAATGGTTGTTGTCTCTGGAACTTTGATATAACTTGCATCATATGTTGCTATGCAAGTTATATCAAAGAGGGACAATTATAGACACCCTAATTTGACCTCGCCCAATCTTAGGTGAATCCAATGATAAAAACAATTGGAATGGTACCTCAGTATGATCCCCAAAAAGTGATCCAAGCTCGATAATTAAACCCAATTATCTAAACCTTCAAAATCAATGAAATTTTGTTGAACCACCAATAACTTGCTATGCAAGTCATGCCAAAGGTAGTGACCGCTATGTTCATTGAGGCGACCGTCAATAGAATCTTTTGAAAATCTTAGCCAAAAGTGGCGACTGCCACCTCTAACTTGGCGACGGCCAACTTGCATTGTGGCGACCGCCAATAGAACCTTGTGGAACCTTTTCAAACATGGCGACCACCATCTCCCAACCTGGCGACCGCCAACTTCAAATGGCCTGACATGCCCTAGAACGTGGTAGCATCTCATTGGTTAAAGTATTTTATAAAAACCATACCCCTTGGTACATTTTGCAGGATAGAATTTTAGAGAGAAGTTTAGAGAGAGAGAAGCTCTGCCGAGTCGCCGAGCAATTTCGAGCCCCGACGCCAAAACCCTACCGAAGTACCGAGAGCTGAACCCCCGATCGATACTAAAATCTCTGCTTGGATCATTGTGAGATCCGGTCCCGTCTCTTTTTGAGACTCATATGTATATATGTTGTGTTTTGCATATATGTCTGCAGTATATGATTTACTCGTTTTGATGCATGTTTATATTTATCTGAGCATGCGGGGTTGGTTTCCGGGGTTGTAGGGAGTTGTCGTGCGAATTTCAAAAATTCAAAAAAAAAAATATTTTGGAGGCCTATAAATATCGAAACTTAGATATTTTCTGAAAAGATATTTTGAAAACTTAACTCTTCATATTCTCTCTGCCTTCTCTCTAATTTCTCGGGGGCCCGGGGCTTGATTTTTGATAAACCAACTGTTGATCCTTGGTATCGGCATCGAGGGCTTCGCATCCGTCCAGACATAATTTGATTTTGGCGAAGCTCGATTTTTCTCGTGGATCGAGGCATCGAGTTTTTGACCAAACGAGGTAGGATTTCAGATTCTACTATTGCATAAGGGATATATATGTAATCTTATGATGTTTTACCTTTTAAAAACGCATGAAAAGATGATTTGTGTTTTAGATCCAGTTTTGGGTTAAAATTATTTTTCGATGTTTAGGTGGATGAAACCGTGTTTTGAGGGTTTCTTTTGTGGCTTCATGGTAAGCTTGGGCTTACATATCCTTGTGGGTATCATATACAGGAGTTTGGAGGTTTGATTTGAGGTTTAGAAACAAAAAACCAGAGAACCCATAGCCAAAAACATTTTCTGGGTTGGTTCAGTCGACTGAACCCATAGTTCAGTCGACTGGACCTGGGAGGTCAGTCGACTAAAGTGGCTTTTGTCTTGGGTTTTCAATTCTAGTGTGCTTTTCAGTCGACTGGAGGGTGAGTCCAGTCGACTGAACCTGGCTTTTTTGGAAAATGAGGTGTTTTGGGTCAAGCTTTCGTCGTGCGATGTGTATCTGGGATTTTTATGAGATTCTATGGTTTCAAAAAGGGTTATCAGAAGTTTTCAAAAGATGATTTGAAAACGGAGTTGTGGGAAAACGTGTTTATTGAAGGTTTGGAGCTAGCCCGTGGGGTTGAGTTTCAACTTCTAAAACGTTTTGATGAAATATGTGTTTACATGTTTTGGTTTGATCTCCATGGTTCATGGATTGGATCTCATATATATACATGAGTTGTATATCTGCATATGGGTTGATTTGAAATGTTATCCGTAGATGTACCGGGACAATGGATTTATGAGTGGGCTTCTATTGCTCCTTTGTGAAAGTCTAGAAACGTGCGCTACCTACGGTCCTTCGGGTTAGTCCCCATAAACGAGGTGGTTGGGTGCTTAGTACCCTCAGGCTGTGGTCCCGTAAACTAAGTGGTTATCAGGTGTTTAATACCTTCGGGGGCAGTCCCATAAACTAAGTTTTACATTGTAGTAACTCCATATAGAACTTATCATTATCTAGTTGACCTTCAGTGGTTCAGGACTAGGATAATGGGCAGGAGTCTATAGCGGTTACCTTGTCTAGTATGGCATATTCGGTACATAGGATCTCATTTATCTTGTCTCCTCGATTGATTGTTGTGCCGAGTGGAGAATGCTATTTTACTGTTTTCCCTTAATTGTGGCATGATAACTCTCAGGTTTATATGCATAGTTTCATGGATGAAAATGATAGTTTTTAGATGGAAAACTGGTAGTTTTTGTGAGAAAA
>JAUMHN010403427.1:0-15513 GCA_032360265.1 Heliamphora ciliata
TTAGTGTTCTAGCATCCATTTTCTTTTCTTCATTTTAGTTAGTCTAATTTCTTTTACTAAGCACTTCATTTTATTTTTTTCCTTGTAACTTTAATTAAATACTTTGCTTCATTTTCTTCTCATCTTAATATTCTTTTCCTAGCTTTTATTGTCTATTTCCTTTTCTTTTCTTTCAATAGTAGTGTAAAATTCATTTATTAGCATTTTTACTCCATTTATTTTCTCTATCTTATTAATAGCTTTAATTTCCTTTCAACTCACCATTTTTTTATTTTTCTTTTCTTACAATATTAGTTTAAAACTCATTTACTAGTTTTTTTATCTTCTATTTTCTTTTCTCTTAACATTAGGGTAATTTTTTTTTATAACATTTTCTTTTCTTTTCTTTTCATTATTTGTTCTAGATTTCATTATAATACTCTATCTGCTCTTCCCTTTTAGTGTTAGTTTAATTATTCTTTCTTTTCATATATTTATTTTTCTTTTAAAACTTCATTTTCTTTTTCTAACTTTATTTTCTTATAACTTTATTTTATCTTTCTTTTTCTTTTATTTCCATTAAACCTAAAAATCATAAAAAGTTTTTTAAGTTGATTTTCTTTCCCTTTTTTTTCTTCTTTTCTTTATTTTCTTTCCTTTTTATTTTCTTTATCTCTTTTAAAACACAAAATGTAAATAATTAGTTTTTTTTTTTCAATAGTTTAATAAACATTTTCTAGCCTTTTTTTTAGCATAATTTTCCTTATCACCTTTTTTTCCCTTTAAATCTCTAAATTCTCTTTGTTATGAAATTTTCATTTCTTTTTCTTTGTTAACAAGTTTTCTTTTAGAATTCTTATGTATCTTCTTACATTTAGTTTTTTCTTTAATGTTAGCTTAATTCATTTTTGTAATATGCATGTTTTGGTTATTTTCTTTAAAATGCATGTTTAGAATAGTTTAGTTTATTTTATTAACAATTCATGTTTAGATAATTTTAGCATTTTCAACCATATTATTGTTCTTTTATGAAAACCATGATAGTTTAGTTAATCTTTGTAAATATTGCATGCGGGTGTGTTCCATATATTCTTTTATCTAGAAATTGCATACCTTATGACTTAGAATTTTTCTTTTGACATTTATTTGTTTTTGAATATTTTGTACATATCTTATGTATTTTCTATACTTGATTTTGAATGTTCTCTCTTCACCACCATTTTTTTTATTTGCATGCATTTGAGAAATTATATTAAAGAACTAATGATGATTAGTAGAGGCCAACCTTACGGTTGGGCGAACGGGGTGCCTAACACCTACCCCGATTCGTACCTTAACCTCCGAACCTTTTTTCTCTGGTTAACGTTTTCAAGATCAGTAGCCAATTTTGTTTTTCTTTGTTTTTCACAAAAGCTAAGTGGCGACTCTATTTTCAACAAAAGGGGTTTTCAAATTTTAGTTTTCAAGGTCTTTAAAATATTTTTCAAAATATCTTTGAATTTTCTCATTTTTAACCCCCAAATCCCAAAGCCACAGTGTGGGATTTATTTTTCTTTAGGTACCGGTCACGCTGGTTGACCTGGAGGTGCTGGAGGAGGTGAAAGAGTGTAGTCTTCCTTTTTGTTAGTTTTGTTACATATATGTTGTAACATGTTTTTTCGGCGTTGGAGCCTTGTAATGTATGCCGTTTGGCGTTTATATACAATGCATGTATGATTTATTTTGAGAGTGTATTCTCAGTTGGGTATCATGTCTGGTTGTTTATGGGTGTTTCACATGGTCCGGAGTTTGGGCGTGATAACTTGGTATCAGAGCTCTGGGTTCGAATACCTATGAGCCGTGGCAAGAGGTTGCATCACCGTGTGAGGTTGATTAAGTGTGCTTGACTACATGTGTTTAGATGTTTTGAAAGCATGGACGTGATAGCATGCGGGTCATATGTGAATGACGTGTATATGTGAGTATGGGGGTTGAATCTTATGAGTGATAGTCTGGCCTTTGGGCATTTGGATTAACAAAATTGGGGGGCAAGTTAGAAATGCATTTAGCTGACGTGATTTCTATCAGGGAATCTGAGTAAGTTGTCCAGATTGACGTGTCATTCTTGTTAGTTCTCCTCGGTATGTGTGGTTATCTAGCATGAACATATGTGGCTATGTGTTAGAATTTTTATGTGGTTAAGCGTATATGTTCATGCTATGTGCTGCATCTTATATGTCGTTTTCTTTCATATAGACGCAATGTCGGCGAGACGAGGGCGAGGCCGTGGTCGAGGCCGTGGCTGTGCTGTTGGCCAAGGGGATGTTCCTATCCCTGATGCTGGGGATGCTAATGCTCCCCAAGGACCTGTTGACATGGTAGAGTTGTTGCGTGCGCTGGTGGGTTCCATCGGCCAGCTGGTTGAGACCTCTAGAGGTGAGGCGGTTAGGGAGAGGGTGCCTGAGGCGAGGGCTACTGTGGCGATGCGGGAGGTTAGGCGCATGGATCCACCTACCTTTGCAGGAGATCCTGATCCTATTGTGGCGACGGAGTGGTTGGAGTTGACGACGCGGATCCTTGACACACTACAGATTGTGGAGGATGAGTTGCGGGTTTCTTTTGCCACCTTTCAACTGAGGGGTGCTGCTCACGCTTGGTGGAAATATGCCAGGACTATTGCAGGAGTTACTTGGGCAGCCTTTACGGGAGTGTTCCTGGAGAAATACTTCCCAGCTTCGAGGAGAGATTTGTACAGGGAGGAGTTCTACACTCTTACCCAGGGGTGATGGACGTCATGCAGTATGAGTCCAGGTTCACATGCTTGTCCCAATTTGCTCCTGAGTTAGTGAGCACAAACGAGATACGTTCTATGAGGTTTGAGCGGGGTCTGAGATCGGCGATCAGAGAGCGTGTGGTAGAGATGGGGATTCGTGTGTTCACGGAGCTGGTAGAGGCAGCAGCGAGGGTGGAGAACACCTTAAATGAGATTCGAGCGTCTAGGGAGGCTAGGATACCACAAGGTGGAGCAGAGGCACAGATAGCTGGGCATTCCAGCAAGAGACAGAGGTACTCTGGTCCCAATTTTCATCCATCTGGATCACAGCAGTTCTCTGCACCGTCACCATCAGTGGCTTCGTCAGGGAGGCCAGAGCAGAGGGAGGTCAGATGTTATCGATGTGGATAGCCGGGGCATCGTGTACCAGATTGCCCGCAGCCAAGGTAGTCTCGGGACCCACAGTTGAGGCAGGCTCAGGGTTCCATGCAGGATCAGGCGCAGGGGACGAAGTTGTCGGTTTGTTACAGATGTGGTCAGACTGGCCACATCCGTAGGACTTATCCCCAAAGGGAGGATGCTCCGAGCATGGCTGGTACACCACAAGGTTCGTATGTATGGGACCGACAGCAGCATCTAGCAGTTCAGACTTCCCGAGCGACGACATGAGGGGGTGCTTTAGTTCAATCGATGCGACAGCCGACCGTGCCGACTGGCAGACAGGACAGAGTGGGGTTGCCCCAAGTGTATTCACTTGTAGCACTTGGTTCTTCGAGGGCACCGGCAGAGCGTGATGATGCAGATGCAGATCTCTCTCCACTGCACTGAGGTACTTTCTGGGTTGCAGGCTTCAGGAAGTTCACCGGTGTATGTTTTATAAGGGTGCAATGGGTAATCGGGTGTGTTTTTACTGGTTAGATCTCCGTAGATCTGACTTTGTATCAAAATGGATTTTTAGGTTTAAAACTGGTTTTTTGTCGATTTCGTGGATGGAATCGGGTACCGGGAGTTTCTAGTGAGGTCTTGGTGTTAGGCCTAGTCGTGAGGAAGTTCACCGGTGTTGTTTCGGTGTTCGAAAGTGTCGATTAGAGGCCTAGAGGGTTGAACCCGTAACTCGGAATCGTTTTCTGCCGAGGTTTGGTTGACTGAACCATGGGGTTCGGTCGACTGAAGTTTGGTTTTGGGGTTCGGTCAACCGAACCTATGGGTTCAGTCGACTGAACCGTGTGTGTGATGCATTTGGTGGTTTCCAGTAGGGTGTTCGGTTGACTGGGGGCTTAGGATCGGTCAACTGAACCTGGGTAGCCTCATTTTGATGGTTTTGCTTGGGTTTTGATTTTCGATTGGCGTCCTACGGTATTCAATTGATTAATTTATAGGAATTGGTCAATTCAAATACATGTGGATTCTTTTGGGTGTCGTGTTGGTGATTGGCCTTCCTTTAGTGGTTCTTAGTCGATGGAATTATGGGGTTCTATTGATTGAAATTATTAAGAGGAGAGTTAGTTGTTCCTCGGTTCAGTTGGCGTTGTGGTTTCGGGGGTCGTGTAGTGGCCCAGGTGTTTTTATGATGCCGTCCTCGGGTGTGGCGTGCATGGTTGGTTTAGGGTTTGTGGCACAGTGGTGTGAGTGCTGGTTATGTGCGCGATGTGTGGGTTCGTGGTTTGGCCTAAGGTGGGGTTCTGGTGAGAATCGGTCTGTGAGAAGTTTCAGGTGTTGGCCTTCGGGTTTAGGTGTTGGTTATCCCTGTGTGTGGACGGGTCCCGATTTGTGGACTGGTAGTTCGTGTATCGAATGATGGGTATGTGGCCTGTGAGGTCTCATTGGGTTATCTGGTTATGTGCATTTATAACTATTTATTTATGTAAGTGGATTACATGGCATAATATCTTCTGTGTATCGTGGTTGCATGCGGTAGAACTCAAAGTTTTATTAGGCATGGATGTGATGGATTTGTGGGGCATATGCACGTGGTGTATGTGGTATGTTATATGCATTTAAATCCTGATAAGTTATGCATAGGAATGTTCGGTGTTATCCCGTAGTTTCGGTGTTATCCCTTAGTTTACAGTATTATCCTGTAGCGTGCTGTTTTACCCTATAACATGCGGTTTTATCCCGTGGTATGCGGTCTTATCCCGTGGTATGCGATTTTATCCCGTGGCATGCGGTTTTATCCCATGGTATGCGATTTTATTCCGTGGTTTAATCCATGGTCGGCGGTCCTATCTCGTGGCTTACGGTAAGGTTTTCGATTTTATCCCGTGGTTAGGTTTGCAGTTTTACCCCGTGGTTGGTCTATGATTTTATCGCATAGTATACGATTTTATCCCAGGAATGTATGCTACATAAGGATCTCTATCTCAGTGTTAGGACTGTGGTTGCGGCGTATGAGGGCTGGTTATATGTATCATGGGTTTCATGTCTTGTATCATGGGACGGATAAACTAGTTTTTAAATGGTTTTAAGAGTGATGTAAATCGCGATCTAAAAACACTATTTTTAGCCTCCTGTGAGTGAGTCAAACATGGTTGGATCCTCGCTTTCCCGTTTGCATGTGAAAACTATTTTCAAGGCTTGAAAGAGAGTCTAAACTTGCACTTCGGTTTCCTAGCATGTTTTGTTTATACTGCATGCTTGTCTAGTTTCTGCTGAGCCTTGGCTCACGGTGTGGGATTTATTTTTCTTCAGGTACTGGTCACGCTGGTTGATCTGGAAGTGTTACGCCCGGAGTTTGGGGCGTAACACTTCAGTTCTCCCTAACCTTAGGTTCGTGCGTAAGTGACGACCCTTCTGTTCTTTCGAGCCCTAGAAAACTAAGCATCCTAACCCTAGGTTCGTGTGTAAGTGACGACCCTTTGGTTCTTTTAAACCATAGGTTCGTGTGTAAGTGATGACCTTTCAGTTCTCCCTAACCCTAGGTTCGTATGTAAGTGACGACCTTTCGGTTCCTTTAAGCCCTAAAAAACTAGGCACCCTAACCTTAGGTTCGTGTGTAAGTGACGACCCTTCGGTTCTTCCAAGCGCTAGAAAACTAGGCACCCTAACCCTAGGTTCGTGTGTAAGTGACAACCCTTCGGTTCTTTCAAACCCTAGGTTCGTGTGTAAGTGACGACCCTTCGATTCTCCCTAACCCTAGGTTTGTGTGTAAGTGACGACCCTTCAGTTCTTTCAAACCCTAGAAAACTAGGCACCCTAAACCTAGGCTCATGTGTAAGTGACGACCCTTCGGTTCTTTCAAGCCCTAAAAAATTAGGCACCCTAACCTTAGGTTCGTGTGTAAATGACGACCCTTCGATTCTCTCAAGCCCTAGCAAACTAGGCACCCTGACCCTAGGTTCATATGTAAATGACGATCCTTTGATTTTTTCACATTCTAGTAAATTATTAAGAACCCTAAATCCTAGTATGCCAGGAAAATCTCATTCAAAACAAAAACAAAAACAAAAACAAAAACAAAAATTTTTCTCAGATAATTGTGTTTTGCCCCTATTTTGCCCTAATTTTCTAATTGTTCTTTTACATTTTTGCCTTAATTTTCTAGGATTTTTCAAAATTTTCCGTAATTTCTAAACTTTCCCAAGAATTTTTTTTAATCATCTAAGATTTTCTAAAAAACAATTTGCAAAACTTTCTAAACTTTTCTAGAATTTTTCTTAAAAAGAATTAGGATTTTTTAAGATTTTCTTTAATTTTCTAAGATTTTTTAAAAGTTTCTAGGAATTTCTAAACATTTCTAAAAAATTTTCTCAATTTTCTGAAAATTTTCTGCAAATATCTAGGATCTTGCTTGATTTTTAAAAAATTTTGAAAAATTTTCCTTATTTTTCTCAGATTATTTTTCCTAAATTTTTAGAATTTTCTAAAATTTTTTCTAAATTTGCTAAAAAATTTTACTTTCTCTTTAAAATGCCCCTTAAATTTTTAGAGTTTGTAAAAAATTTTCCTTAATTTTTTACAAATTTTTGACAAAATTGTCCCCAAACTTTCTAATATTTTCTATAAAAATTATTCCTTTAATCTTCATGCCCCAAAAACAAAAACAAAACCCCCACCTTTATTTTTTATGTTTTTTCTAAAAATAAAAAAAATTTCAAGCCTTTTATTTTGTGGTTTTTACTAAAATAATTGTCCCTTTCATTATCCGCCCCACATATGCAAACAGATATAACTCTACGTATTAATAGGCATCCCTACACATGCCTAAATCACGAGATAAAACCGCATCATAACATGCATACTAAACCATGGTTTAAATGCATAAAGGCACGTACTATAACTACGTTACACAAATTACGTCACGTGTTACACACGCGACTCACACAACACCTACAACTCATGCAACATGCATCACATGCATCCATTCCTCATATTTCACATAACCATGCCTATAAAATGTCTGAGTTTTAAAGTATGCAACTACGGTACACGTAACGATATCAAAATCATGTAATCTACTTACATAATTCGTACATAAATAAACAGTTATAAATGCATAAAGCCAGCTATAAGCGCGCATAACCATATAACCTCAAACCGTGACATCACCCACCACAAAACCCGACATCTACTCACAGAGACAACTGGCGACCGACACAACCAAGCCTGACTGGAAGGCTACACCAAACCCCACAAACAACGAGGTCACTAACACCGTCTTTTCTCCAAAGGTGCCACAGGCCCTAACACGCACCACAACAAACGATGTGCAAGCACCACGCACATAACCGTGCCCCAACAACCCGCATCTAACCAAGTATGCCACCCCTGAGGATAACACCTAAACGAACACCCGAAACCACGACACGACTCCCAAGGCCACAACCCGACCAATCGAACCCCAAAAGGCATCCAACAATATTTCAATTGACTAACCCCATAATTAATCAACCAAATACCATTGAAAACAAATTGAAAACCCAAGGACCTAACCAAAACCACAAAACCAACAGCCCAGAACTTCAGTCGATTGGACCCAACTCCCAGTCGACTGAAAAACACACTAGAAAAGCCCAGAATGCTCAAAACACACGGTTAAGCTGACTGACCCTCAAGGTCCAGTCGACTGAACCCCAAGAACTATGAGTTCAGTTGACTAACCAAGCCCAGAAATTGTTTTTAAGCTACGGGTTTCAACCTCCAAACCTTCATTTAAAGCCTCCAAACTCCCATCCGACACCCTCGGACATCCACACACCTAGGCCTAACACCAAAACCACGAAAGAAACT
This sequence comes from Heliamphora ciliata, assembly GCA_032360265.1. NCBI lineage: Eukaryota > Viridiplantae > Streptophyta > Magnoliopsida > Ericales > Sarraceniaceae > Heliamphora > Heliamphora ciliata. Next base: position 7,961 of record JAUMHN010403427.1, read on the forward strand.
CACAACACCCTATTCCATCCACCGAAATTGTCGAAAAATGGTTTTTAGCCCAAAAAGTCAAACTTTAACATAAAATTAGATCTATAGCAATCTAATAGTTAAAAACACACATGATTACACGTAGCACACTTATACAGCAGTAGGGTTTAGAATCCTACCTCGGTGAGTTGAAAATTAGATGCTCAAACCATGTGCAAAATCGAGTCTTGTCGAAATGAAAATCCGTCCAGCCACAGTGCCAATAGCAAGAATCCGCTGTCTGTTCATCAGAAACCAAGCCCCAAGCCCCCGAGAACTTAGAGAGAAGGCAGAGAGAAAAAAAACTTACTGGAGAAGTTTTAAAAATTTCTTTTGAAAATATCTAACTCTAGATATTTATAGACCTCCAAAATATATTTTTTTAAAATTTTTCAAAATTCGCACCGCAACACCCCACGACCCCCAGGAACCTGCCCGCATCCATATCTAACCCCGATCATGCATCAAAAGCATATAAAAACATGCTATAACAAAAACGCTAAACGCGTGTCGAAAAATGCCGAAAAAGAAAAATGGGTCAGGGTCTCAAACTCTACCCCCCTTAAAGGAATTTTGCCGTCAAAATTCAACTCAAAGTCAAAACAACAAACCGTCGATCGCAATTGACATTGGCATACGAGATGGTTAGCCAAACCATTCCTAGGATATAGTAAAACAAGGTCATACATCCTAAACAATGGCGAACTATCTCAAAGACACGGGATCTACAACACACCCTAACCTCACATCGTCACCAGCCACTGCCTCAACACAACACACCACCCACGGAATCCATCACTAACTCCCAAACAAATGCAATAAAGGAACTGGCCCAAAACCAACAGACTCAAAAAGTATCTCTGCTCGCTGAAGGCATAGCTGCATCATCTGGCACAATCGGTGCCCTAGAAGAACTAGGAGCTATAAGAACATACGCTCGGCCCTGAGTCAATCTAGGCTACTCATCTGGGATCTGAACTGAAGTACCCTCACCTGTAATCATGGATGTCTGTACCACATGATGCTGCTGCTGATCCTGCACCAACGAACCCACTAGCATGCCTACCATACTGGACATACTGCCTCGTTGAGGATAGTTCCTGCGAATGTGTCTCGACTGACAACACCCAAAACAAACTGACGGTCCTCTCCCCTGTAACTGCTGCCGCGGCTGCGAGCACTCTGGCAAACGATGCCCTGACTGTCCACACTGATAACATCTAACTTCCCTTTGCAGCTGAGCTAGTACTAACCCCAAAATTTCTTCCTTTGCGGGCACCCCGACATACGATGCCTTAGCAATTTGCACCGATAGCACATCAACTCCCTCTGCTCTGGCCTCCCAGATGAAGCCACCACTGGTATTGATACAGGAAACTGCTGCTGATGCGCTCTCGTCGAATGAGAACTTGTACCGGATAACCTCTGGCGTTTGTCCCCATACCTCTGAAATCGAGCACCTCCATCCTCCTACTGGATTCTACTCTCTCCCCTAGCAACCTCAACTAGCTGACCGATGGCACCCACCATCGCACACAGCAACTCTATGGCCTCACACGGTCCTTGGGGAGCATTTGCAACCCCAGCATCAGGGATAGGAACATCCCCTTGGCCAACACCACAGCCACGGCCTTGACCACGGTCTCGCCCTTGTCTCGCAGACATCGCGTCTATATGAAAAAGACAGGACATGAGATGTAGCACATAGCATAAATCACATAAGCATGCTAACACATAAGCACATAGGTTCATGCTAAACAAAATCCCACATACCAAGGAGAACCAACAAGAATGACACGTCTCTCTAGATAACCTACTTAGATTCCCTGCTAAAAATCACGTCAGCTAAACGCGTTTCTAACTTGGATCCCAAGTTTGTTAATCTAAACGCCCAAACGCAAGACTATCACTCCTAAGATTCAACTCCCATGCTCACATATACACATCATTCACATATATAACATGCTGACGCGTTCACATTATCAAAACATCTAAACACATGCAATCAAGCATATGTAATCAACCTCACATGGGAAACACCCTCTTTCCACGACTCTTAGCTATTCGAATCCAGAGCTCTGATGCCAATCTGTCACGCCCTAAACTCTGGGTCACGTGAAACACCCACAAACAACCATCCCGAGAACACACTCTCAATATAAAACATACATACATTGTATATAATTGCCAAACGGCATACATTGAACGGTTCTAATACTGAAAAAATATGTTACAACATACATGTAACAAAAGAACAAAAAGGAAGACTACAGCTCTTCCACCTCTCCAGCACCTCCAGATCAGCCTGCGTGACCGGTACCAGAAGAAAATCAAATCCCACACCGTGAACCAAAGCTCAGCAGAATCTAGACAACACATGTAGTATAAGTTAAACATGCTAGGAAAACGAGGTGCAATTTTAGACTCTCTTTCAAGCCTTTAAAATACTTTTCACATGCAAACGGGAAAGCGAGGATATAAACCATCTTTTGAATCACTCACAGGAGCCCTAAAAACAGTTGAAAAAGAGTTTTTAGATCGCGATTCACACGACTCTTAAAAATGATTTTGAAATTGGTTTTATCCATCCCACAATGCAGTTCATGCAATCTACGTAACTTTTTGGACTTCCACCGAAGCACCACAGCCCTCAACTATGCAACGCACGTGACCCGTGCAACACACACAACGCACGCAACCCATGTAACACACACAACACACGACGCACGCAACCCGTGCAACACACATAATTCACACAACCCATGCAACACACACATCATCACAGACTTTCACCGTAGAACCACTATTCGCCCTCATCAGATATCTTCACGGACTTTCACCGTAGGACCATTATCCGCCCTTACCACGTACATTCACGGACTTTCACTGTAGGACCATTATCCGTCCTCATTAAGGCCTTGTTGACCAGAGCCAACGTATATCTTCTCATATTTTCACCGTAGGGCCACTATCCACCCTTCATAAACACATCTTAACGGACTTTCACCGTAAAGCCACTATCCGCCCTTCATAAACACATCTTAATGGACTTTCACCATAGGGCCACTATCCGCCCCACATATACAAACAGATATAAATCTACGTATTAACAGGCATCCCTACACATGCCTAAACCACGGGATAAAACCGCATCATAACATGCATACTAAACCAGGGTTTAAATGCATAAAGCCGCATACTATCACTACGTCACACAAACCACGTCACAAGTTACACGGGACTCACACAACACCTACAACTCATGAAAAATGCATCACATGCATCCATTCCTCATATTTCACATAACCATGCCTATAAAATGTCTGAGTTTTAAAGCAAGCAACTACAGTACACGTAACAATACCAAAATCATGTAATCCACTTACATAATTCGTACATAAATAAATAGTTATAAATGCATAAAACCAGCTATAAGCGTACATAGCCATATAACCTCAAATCGTGACATCACCAGCCACAAAACCCGACATCTACTCACAGGGACAACTGGCGAACCACACAACCAAGCCATACTGGAAGGCTACACCAAACCCCTCAAACCACGAGGTCACTAACACCATCTTTTCTGCAAAGGTGCCACGGGCCCTAACACTCCCCACAACCAACGATGCGCAACCACCACGAACATAATCATGCCCCAACAACTCGCATCTAACCATGCATGCAACCCCCGAGGACGACACCTAAACGAACAACCAAAACCACGACATGACTCCCAAAGCCACAACCTGACCAACCAAACCCCAAAAGGCATCCAACAGTATTTCAATTGACTAACTCCATAATCAACAACTGAATACCATTAAAAACCAATTGGAAACCCAAGGACCCAACCAAAACCACAAAACCAATAGCCTAGAACTTCAGTCGACTGGACCCAAAGAACGCGCAAAACACACGATTCAGTCGACTGACCCTCAAGGTCCAGTCGACAGAACCCCAAGAACTATGATCTGGTCGACTGAACCTATGAGTTCAATCGACTGACCAAGCCTACAAATCATTTTTAAGCTACGAATTTCAACCTCCAAACCCCGATTTGAAGCCTCCAAACTCCCATTCGACACCCTCGGACATCCACAAGCCTAGGCCTAACGCCAAAACCATGAAAGAAACTCCCGACACCCGATTCCATCCACCGAAATCGGCAAAAAATGATTTTTAGCCCAAAAATCTAACTTTTACATAAAATCTGATCTACAGCAATCTAACAGTTAAAAACACACACGATTACACGTAGTACCCTTATACAGCAGTAGGGTACCCTTATACAGCAGTAGGGTTTAGAATCCTACCTCGGTGAGTTAAAAACTCGACACCTCAAACCACGTGCAAAATTGAGCCTCGTCGAAATAGAAATCCATCTGAATGAACGTGTAGCCCACCGTGCCAATAGCAGGAATCCGTTGTCTGATCGTCAAAAGCTGAGCCCTGGGTCCCCAAAAACTTAAAAAGAAGGTAGAAAGAAAAAAAAAACTTACTAGAGAAGTTTTGAAAATATCTTCTGAAAATATTTAACTCCAGATATTTATAGACCTCCAAAATATATATTTTTTAAATTTTTCAAAATTTGCACCGCAACGCCCACGGCCCCCAGGAACCTTCTCGCAAGCATATCTAACCCCGATCATGCGTCAAAAGCATATAAAAACATGCTATAGCAAAAACGCTAAACGCGCGTTAAAAAACACCGAAAAAGAAAAACGAGTCAGGTTCTCACAACCGGAGCATAGGTATGCGGGTCGAAGGGGGCTGGGTGGCCCTCTCCAGCATCGGGATCCAAAAAGTCGGCCATCGTAGCCTCAACAGCAGCATCTGCAGTCGCCTGTGCCTCAGCAGCTGCTCGTGCCTCCTCCTCAGCTGCATGGCGGGAAGCAGGCTCTGCCTCAAGAACGAGAGCATCCATCGCAGCAGTGGGCTGCGTAGAGGTGACCCCACCGGCAGCAACACTGAAAGCCGTATCTTTGAGAGTCCCTGTGGAAGAACTCCCAGCGACGAAGGGGCTTGTCATGCCCCCAAATCATGATCTCCGTGGCCTTGGCCCGCCATAAAAATGAAAGGGATCACGAATAGTAGTGTGAACATCGTGTGGTAAGGAAAAGTAGAAAGCGAAGGGTACAAAAGCTAGAAAGAAAGAAGGAGCAAGAGAGAGAGTTTGAGAATGCGAGAGAGTTAGAGAGAGAGATGAGAGAATGCAAATGAACCTGATCCGCTCGCCTCAAAGAGCCTTATGCGCGTTCGAAGGTGGAGGTTGCCACCTTCAGTTAAGGGGCTCACTATGTTTTTAAACAATCACATGGCAACCGCCATGTCTTAGGGGTTTATATCCGGCGACCGCCATGTCAGAAGGATTTGGTCTAGGCGGTCGCTAACCCGTCAACCGTCACGTCAATCCTATCATGGCGATTGCCAACTCCAAATTTGGCGGCCCTATATCAGTTTGCCATCATGAGGTTTTAGGGTTTCCAGGGGGTCGTTTGAGGGTCTTTTATTTGTATGCATTTATTTTATTCATGTGTATCTATTTCATTAGTATGTTTATAGATTACCTTCTCCTTGTTTTATTAGCAAAAATAATTTTCATAAGTTTTTTTTTGTTTTCTTTATTTTTCCTTAAATTTTGTGATCTTGACCTTTTTCAAAAATGATTTTAAAATCTAGGGTGTTTTCCAAAAAAAAATAAAATATTTCAAAGAAAATTCTTGTGATAAATTTAATTTAAGCCGTAACTTGACTTTTAATTATTTTTATCTCGTATCTCGAAATTTTAGATCTTAACTCGACCTTTTAATTTGTGGATTATCCTTTCTGAGAAATTTAATTTCAAGCCGTAACTTGGTTTTTGATTATTTTTATCTCGCGTTTCGTTCCAAATTTTTAGGTGTTAACTCGACCTTTTATTTCGTGATTTACCCTTTCCGATAAATTTAATTTTAAGTCGTAACTTGGCTTCTAATTATTTTTATCCCGTTTTAATTGTGAGGGCTTAACTCAACCAATCAATTATTTTTCCGGTTAAGATAATTTCTTAAATCTTAACTCCATCCTTTTAATTATTTTATTTCCAGTCGAGTTCTTAAATCTTAACTCGATCTCTGACTTGGTTGTTTATGCTTCCTTTAGATCTTAACTCAAATTCTAGGATTTGTTCGATCTTTAGCATCTGCATCATGTTTTGCATCCTTGCATTGTGTCCCGTGAACTACGTTTTGGTCTGATCCCTAGCGAACATGTACGTAGGCAGCTCGATGAAAATTCGAGTACGATCAACATCATATGCATGCTTGTATGCTTGTGGCCTAAGATTGACGGGTCGGTTAAATGGCTGTTGTCTCTGGATCTTTGATATAACTCGCATCATGTGTTGCTATACAAGTTATATCAAAGAGGGGCAACTATACACACCCTAATTTGACCCGCCTAATCTTAGGTGAATTCGATGATGAAAACAGGTGGAATAGTGCTTCAGTTTGATCCTCGAGAAAGTGATCCAAGCTCGGTATTTGAACCCAGAACCTTCAAACCAATAAAATTTTGTCGAACCATCAATAACTTATTGTCCAAATCATTCCAAAAGTGGCAACCGCCATGTTCATTGTGGCGACCGTCAATAAAATCTTTTGAAAATCCTAGCCAAAAGTGGCGACCGCCAACTCCATTGTGGCAACCGCCAACTCACAATGTGGCAACCGCCAACTCACAATGTGGCGACCGCCAATAATGTTAGGGTTGATATACTAAAAATTATGATTTTAGTATTTAATTTTATTTTTAATAAAATTAATTTTTCATTTTATGACAATCTTTATGAGCAATATATATGTATATCATTTATTTGTTATGCATGGATGTCCGATATTCTGATAGTATTTAATCTGGTGTGTAGAGTACAGCTTACACACAGAAGACCAGATTATAGGTTCTTGCAGAATATAAGTTTTATGTTCACAGTTTAGATGGAAATGAACTTACCATCGGTACGACTGTGGTACAGAATTTTAGTAGGCCTGTCTTGGTTACGGGGAACAGATAATAGTATCGTCTATTGTTCCGACTCTCTGTGCTAGTACAATTTGTGTGTATTGAACGGGATATTTTGGGTAATTAATTTAGTACAGACTACTGGCTATAAAAATTAATTCACACCCCAAGATTATTATGAATAGTGCTTATCCTCTTAATCTTGAAATAATTATTGATTTGTGTGTATTTAATATTCGTTGTTTTGATTAATTAGAGGGTGCGATCTTATATGAGTATATATTCTCAGTGAGTTGGATAGCGATATTATTTATATGGCAAATATTAATTATTGACAGAATTCACGTCCCGAATGATCGGGATTGACACCAAGATCATTGTTTTGAAAAATGATAATCGGTAAAAAATTAACTGGACGGGCAAACACCGAAATAGGTTCCAGATTAGAATTTTGATGAAGAACAATCAAAATAAAACCCGTGCAACCAAAGTTAATTTAGAAGAATACCTCTTGTAGATCTAATCTTCAACTA
>JAUMHN010403437.1:0-15509 GCA_032360265.1 Heliamphora ciliata
TTGTTTTTTGTTTTTTTTTTTAATTTTGTACTCCGAAGAAATAAAGTCTGAGAAATTCTAGTCAGTTGTACGTATAAAGTGTTTATACAATCATCTTCATGGCTAAACATTAGAAATTTTCTGAAGAGAGCATGTCATGTTGGAATGTACGTACCTTGTGTCTGTAGATATTTCAAGTTTGCTCTTGAGGAAGATTTCACAAATGAGATGAAAATAATGAGATATACTGGGATGTGCTGTGTTTATGATTATTCTAAATTTGCAATTTTTTTTCCGTAATATAGAAGAGTTGACCCCCCTGGGCGACATTTTATGATATTTTAATTTTAGTCATAATTTAATTTAGGAATTTTTTTGTCATCTATTTTGGCATATATTTATATATTTTAGTAGTTAAATTTGAGTTGATCTCAAATTTATATTTTTGAGATTTTTTCTATTAATTATTATGGATTGTTAGAATTTTATCTTTTAGGGATTTTTTTTATTAATTAGGGATTTGATAGTATTCAACTTTCTTAATGGGATGATTTCTTAATATAAATTTTATTATTATAAATAAGTCGAAGGGCCTTAAAACTAGGGGAAGTTGATTTTGATATTAAAAAAATGAGAGAATTTTCTCTTTATTTTGTATGTTTTTAAAGAGAGTAGTATTTGTAATTCAAGCAAGTTCGTAGATTTTGGTATTGCTCATTTTTGGCTGATACGCTTTCCTCTATAAGTTGGTATCAGAGTTTGTGCTCGATTCTAGGTTATGGCATGACAAAGAGTTCGTGATAATTAATATGCTGTTGTAAAAAATGTGTATAAGCAAGATACTACTGCATGAGATGCTCGAGCAGAGGAAAGAATAACACAAATAGAGGAATCAATGATGTCGTTGTCGAGCAGATGGCTGTCTTGATCGCGGTTGTTTTACCTCACAACCATCCATTGAACACACGTCTCTTGAGAATGATGTAGTTGAGTGGCCTTTCATTTCAAATATTACCCAATATCCAATTTTGGATTGAAATAAACCCACAATTTTTGACAAAGAATTATCTTCTATTCAAAATATTAAGAAATAAAATATCATGAAAATATTACCAAAAAAAAGTCACTTCACCATCATTAGAGTTGCAAATCGTCATAAATTAACTACTTTTTTGTTGGGGTTTGGAGATGATTAAATAGAATCCTGGTATTGGTAACGATGTCGTTACTATATTAATCGTGAAGTGTCAACAGTTTGTTCAAGATCATGATCTTTGGGTTATGTTGAATAAAATTAATTTAATGAACAAAGCAGATGCAAACAAATGACGAATTGTTAAGTTACTTCAAAAATTATGAAAACTCGAGGACGAGTTTTCTCAAGCCAAGGAATATGGTGCAAGCAACATTTTAGTATATTTTAATTTTGGTCATAACTTTATTTAAGAAGTAATAGGTGCCATGGATATTTTGGTCTAGGCACATAAGATTATTGACGAATGAGGTCGAAACCCAGATCAACCCGTATGTGCGAGATAGATGATCAACAGTGGCTATTGCTGATCAACAACATGCTTGGCCAGGTCACCCCGCAATCTGATAAGGAGGAACTCCAGTTTGTGTGGTCAATACATAACCTAGTCAATGAGTACCGCCTAACCAATGTGATGAGTAACGAGCACGCATCAAGAGGTTGTGACTGGGATAACCAGCTAGAGTCGTACAACTATAATCGTTTAGTTGTGGGGACCACCCCACGTGTCTCAAGGATACCGAATAAAGAATCAGCTACAGGGATTACGGGAATAATGCTAACAGAAGATCCTTTTCTCTCTCTCTCTCTCTCTCTCTCTCTCTAACTTTTCCCCTTCTTGCTCCCTACTCCACTAGATTACTAATTTGACCGTCAGAGGGGATCTTGCCGGAGACATTTTGGCCCCCTCTTTAATGTTTTCTTTGGTTTCTTAGGCTGGGATTGGATCTCAGAAGACTCCCTCAGGAAAGAACACCATCATTTTGGCGCTGTCTGTGGGAAACTTTTTCTTTCGGTGGTGAACTCTTTGCTAGATGGTTCAAACGAGATCCATGGTAGAGGGAACCTAATCGCCAGGGGGTGCCACTACCCCAAATACCACCACTAGAGGCAAACCCACAAGGCCAAGTCCAATAATAGCTCCAGCACTTGACTTAGGGGATATTCTAATTGGTACAGCAGAACCAAGAGTTGCTGCAACAAATTCAAGAGGGAGGAAATGGACATCCCATACCTACGGCAATCAACCCTCAGCTCCATCGAGGAGTTGATGAAAACCTCAGAGTCGACCCCCCAAGGGAAGAGGAAGTAGAGGAAGTGGGTAGCGGCATCCATTTGCCCCCACAACCAGCTGGAGAAGCACAATGCAACTGACCCAGAGACAAAACAAAGACTACCGCAATGTCTGTTGGGTGGGATGAATAGTTGAGGGACGTAAAAGCACAACTCGATGCAGTAATGGAGACCATGAGAGGAAAAACTCCCTCAACCCTTGATGACCTAGTTTAGAAAATCGAATCCCTATTTAAGCCTAGTATAATGGAAGCCCCATTACCCCAAAAGTTCAGAATGCCACAACTAAACATGTACAATAGTAATTTTGACCCAGTTAACCATTTGGACACTTATAAATCTATGATGTACCTCCACTCAGTTCCAGACAAAATAATGTGTAGAGCCTTCCCTACCACTCTGAAAGGTCCGGCTAGAGTTTGATTTTCAAAACTAAAGCCAAACTCTATCGAATCCTTCTCTTAGCTAGGTCGCCTCTTCGTTAGTCATTTCATAGGAGGCCAACGACACAAAAAGCCTATTACATGTTTGCTTAACATTAAACAATCCAAGGGTGAAACATTAAGGGAATATGTAGCATGTTTCAATTAGGAGGCACTCCAGGTAGATGAGGTTTATGATAAAGTGGCTCTGATGGCCTTCATGGGAGGCTTGTTGCCTTCTTTATTCCTATTTTTGTTGTCAAAAGTACCACCAACGGGTATGGCAGAGTTGATGTTAAAGGCTCGAAAGCACATAAATGCAGAGGATGCTATGGACGCATGCAAGGTCAAACCAGAGGAACCTCCAACAAAATATGGAACAACGAAGAGGGCCAGAGAAGACGATAGAAGGCCATTTGGAAAACAACCAGACATTCCCAAGTCTAGGTTTATAGAACAGACCTTTATTCGATCGCGTGAGGATCAGAACCACAGTTACACTGTGATGGTGTTCCTTCTTGAGGGAGTCCTCTGGGATCCAATCCCAGCCTGAGAAACCAAAGAAAATGTTTGAGAGGGCACCCGAATGTCTCCGATGAGATCCCCTTCGACGGTCAAGTCAGTAATCCGGTGAAGTAGGGAGCAAGACGAGGAAAAGTTAGAGAGAGAGAGAGAGAGAGAAAAGGACCTTCAGTTAGAATTATTCCCTTAATCCTTGTAGCCAATTCTTTATTCGGTATCCTTGAGACACGTGGGGTAGTCCCCACCACTAAACGGTTATGGTTGTACAACTCTAACTGGCTATCCCAGTCACACCCCTTAACGCAATCTCGTTACTCGCTATGTTGGTCAGGCGGTCCTCATTGACTAGGTTACGTATTGACCATGCTGACTAGAGTTCCTCCTGATCAGATTGCCAGGTGACCTGGCCGAGCATGTTGTTGATCAGCAGTAGCCACTATTGATTATCTATCTCGCCCATACGGGCAAATTTGGGTTTCGACCTCATTCATAACTAATCTTATGTGCCTTGACCAAAATACCCTTAGCACCTATAAGTGGTCCCCTATAAGTTCATCACTAATCTTATTTGTGGTCAAGAATAATAATCATTTTTTTTATGGTCTACTTGGGGGTTCCAACCATTGGGTAGTCCAGCGGTTGCCCTTGATCCTCAGGGGTCCCCAAAGCCGTCGATTCAGTCTCTACTAAATGGATGAAAGAAAAACAACTGCCAATATAACCCTTGGACTGCTGTTATAATGATTGACGACGGGGTTTTGATTTCCAAGAGTGACGTTACATCTATGCTTGCGACACGTGGCACTTGTCACACGGGTAGGCAACCTCATTCCACATGCTTCATGTTAGGGTTAGTATACTGAAAATCATATTTTTAGTATTTAATTTTATTTTAATAAAATTATTTTTTTATTTTATGATAATTTTTATGAGTAAGGTATGTGTATCATTTCTTTAATGTTATATATGGATATCCAATATTTTTTATAGTATTTAATCTGGTGTATAAAGTACGATTTACACACAGAAGATCAGATTTTAGATTCTTTCAGAATATAAGTTTTATGTTCACAGTTTAAATGAAAATAGACATACCATCGGTACGACTGTAGGGCAGAGTTTTAGTAGGTCTATCTTGGTTACAAGGAACAGATAGCGTCGTCTATTATTCTGATTCTCTGTGCTAGTACACTTTGTGTGTATTGAACGAGACATTTTGGGTAATTAATTTTATACTGACTATATAAATTAAATCACACCCCAAGGTTATTATGATTAGTGCTTATCCTCTTAATTTTGAAATAATTATTGATTTTTATATATTTAATATTCATTGTTTTGATTCATTAGATGGTGCAATCTTATATGGGTCTATATTCCCGGTGAGTTGGATGGCGGTATTATTTATATGGCGAATATTAATTATTGACGGAATTCACGTCCCAAAAGATCGTGATTGACGATACCCCCTTAAGGAAGCTTATATGTTTTGACCGGACTAAACCCTGCAGGTAGATTTGATTATTTGGTAATCAAATAAGTTAAGCGAAATGGCTTAAGGAATTTCAAGATGTCGATTAAATTAAATTATCAGTAATTAAATTTAATTGCCCAGTATCGAAAATCTTAACATTGAGAGAAATGATAACCATTTAATAACAGGAGCTCAATGCAAGAAGGTATTGAGATTATGAGTCAAAGTGCAATTATAGTTCTTTAGTAGTATAAACTGTAATTCAATATTTTATGAAATTGCAGAAACCGCTGCTAGTTTTCTATAATTGTAGAAACCACTATGAGGTTTACTTCATTGCGAAAACCGCTGATAAGTGTCTGTGTTCTACTGGAAGTCTTACTTATAATTACTCACCAGGTTCCTGCTATAGTTCTATAAGTATGCGGGTAGGCTGAACCAGTTTCATAACTTGTCTTCTAAGATTAAAACTGTTGAGATTCTGTCGGTACGCATTCTTGACAGATTGTAGCCCACTCTACATTTAAGAATTTCATAAGAGAATATAGTAGAAGATCTGATTGGAGTTTCGATTCGGCTTCAAATCATAGTTGAAGAATTGACTGGTAAAAAAGTATTATTCTAAATTAACTTCGGATGCACGAATTTTATTATGATCGTTCGTCATCGAAATTTTTATCTGGAGCCCGTTTCGGCGTTTGTCTGTCCAGTTAGTTTTTTATTGAAAATCGTTTACAAAAACAATGATTCTAGCAGTCTTGTCTCCAATAATTGGTATCAGAGCCATTTTATTTTTTGTTTACGGTTTATCAGAGCTGGGTAAATTTTGAACTGTGCTAACTTTGTTTTGTAGGTAATCTAATCCTAATTTTATGGTCGTTTTTCATTATTTATTTTCATATTTGATTGAATGAAAAATAATGATTTAATTTTTTTTAACCATAAGGGTTGATCTCGGTAGTTTTAATGTAAATTATTATTTCAATTTCTAGTTGTTTTCTTTCTTTTTTTTGTAATCGAAAAAAAAAGATGAAGAACATTATGAAGAACAGTGAAAAGAAAACAAACGGTGGCTTTGGGTTATCAATTCTTGAATCCATGGAATTGGTTTTAAAAGCCAAACGAGGCATTAGCAAGAAGCTTGATTATTATGATGATGAAGCTTCATGGTTGCCACGTTTTTTGTTCCCATGATCAAGGATGCTAATCATAAAAGCAAAGTGGTATGTTTATCAAGAAAAGCAAAGTGGTATGTTTATCAAGAAAAGCAAAGTGGTATTCCCGTTGGAACTTTATCCTTGATTTCTATCATGGTTTTCACCTTGGAAACAATGAGACCTAACTAGAAGCTGTGGCAAAACATCAGAAGCGGCACAGAGTCGCACGCAATGCAGTGCAAGGCGCGATGCATGGCGCGCTCGCGAGGGCTAGGCAGCGTAGACGGCAGGTGACTCAGCCGTGGGTTGAAGTGTTTCAGCCAAACAAGGTTTTTATAGGCTTCAAAATTGTAATCAATTTCTGACAAAATTGCTGGCTTTCAAATGAACATGGACTCTTTATATCAAAAAAAAATTAAGATAGATCATAAGACCGAAATATATTTATTATATCTTGCATTTAATTTTTTTTATATATTAACTGTATGAATGATAAATATTGTCTTTATTTGTCCTATTAACTTAATTACTTGAAAAATTCGGTTTTAATTAAAATATTTTATAATAAAAAATAAAATTAAGTTTTGTTTAATTAATTAATTTTAATTAAATAGAAAAATTTTAGATATTTTATTTTTTTACAAAATATCACGTTCAAGATAATTTTTTAAAATTGGATATTTTGGAAAAACGTGAGAATTAATTTCAAATTTCAAATTTTAAATTAATTAAATGGAAACATGTTTAATCGAAATAAATTATTATTTTTTTGAAAAATATGAAACGAAAAATAAAATAAATAAATGTCCTTAATCACTACCTTAGCTGAAAAGTTAAAGAAAAAATTATACTTTTATTAAATTTTATTTGTTACGTATTTAAACATGAAAAATAGTTTGAGAAACCAGAATGTTTAGAATCGTGTGTACGGAAAGATGTTTGATTCTTTCAGATCGTGTGTTTTTTGAAATTAATAAATTTATTTTAATTAAACAACTTTGTATGATCCTAAAAAATGTTTTAAAAATTTAAGTGGGAGAAAAATCTTTTTCATAGATAAATTCTGCGGTATCAATCACCAGTTTGTAGGTAATGCAATTAAATCCTGCGTGTTGACAGTAAGGACTTCATTCCAAACGGACAGATTAATTTTGATATCACCAGTACAAACCTCATTTAGGAATAATTTTGGATAATTGTTAGTGTGGATCACTTCTCCATCTGAAGGGTTCATTGCGAAACGATTGATTTGTAATTAGATGATGGTTAACACTTAACTATATATAATAGTATTCTCTCCATCTGAGTAACTGCTATTATATACTGGACCGAAACTATGTCAGTTATTTAATTTTACTTGACATGGTCAGTTGCCTGGATAGTAAAATTAAAAAGAATTGGCCTGTCTAGTTTTATGAAGGATAGTAGATGTCCTCTCATCGAGCCATGCTATTCTCAGGTTATTAGGCTATTGGCGAATTAATTTTAAAATGGTAAAGAGAACCAAATTAAAATGAATTCAAAGTTTTACTCATCATAATTAACAATTTTTTTTAATTATGTGATTTTTAGGATAAAAATAGCATTAAACCCACTCGCTTCCATTCTCAAAGAAAACAAACTTACAGGACCAAATTATGTTGACTGGAAACGGAACTTGAACATTGTATTAATTGCTGAAGATTATAAATTTATTTTAACTGAGATATGTTCACTAGTACCTGATAAGGGGGCAATCGAAAGGGAAACCTAGGCCCATCAGAAGTGATAGAAAGCTGATCAGATGGCTCGTTGTTACATTTTGGCTTCAATGTAAAATGTTTTGTAGTATCAGCATCAGTCTATGTCCAGTTCCTATGACATGATGGTGAACCTCAAAGATATGTTTGGGGATCAAAATCGTGCCGCTAGGCAGGTAGCCATCAGATCTCTAATGACTGCAAACATGGCTAAAGGTACACCAATAAAGGATCATGTTTTGAGAATTATCAGTCTTCTGAATGAACTGGAGATCCTTGGAGCTGAAATTGACAGGAAAAGCTAGGTCGATATCATACTCCAGTCACTGCCTAAAAGTTTTAAGCAGTTATGCCTGAACTATTCTATGAATAACCTCAGCTACACACTGGTAGAACTTCTTAAGAAACTTTAAGCAGCTGAGGGTGTTCTTAGGAAGCCAAGTTCTGTGTATATGGCTAAGAAGTGTTCTTCATCTAAGTCGAATGGTAAAAAGAAAAAAAGGGTTCAGACATAGGGAAACACAGGTCCAAAAGCTGTCAAGGGACCAAAAGCTGGTGTAAAGAAGTCGAGAAGCAAGTGCTATTAGTGTAACCAGTTTGGGCATTAGAAAAAGCAGTGTCATGTTTTTCTAAGTAAGCAGAACAAACAAGGTAATTTCTGTTCACTGGTTATTGAAACATGTTTAGCGGTGTTATCTACCGGTACTTGGTGTGTAGATACGGGAGCCACTAATAATGTCTGTAATTCTTTGTAGAGGTTCTAAGAAACTTGGCAGCTCAGTGATGGGAAACCTACCTGCACATGTGTAATAATACAAGGGTGGTAGCAGTTGTAGTATGAGATATCACTCTCAGTTTTAGTAGGAATATGATACTACTTCTAAAAGATTGTCTTTATGTACCTTTGATTAGAATAAATTTAATTTCAGTCTCGAGTTTAATAAAGGATAAATATTCTGTTCATTTTGGTGACTCTGTGGTTGTGAAAAAAAATAAACATTTTATTTACTCTGGTACATTGGTGGATGATTGGTATGTTGTATCTCTTATCTCTCCTATACTGCATGTGAGACTCTGTACCATTTTATTTTTGATATATATGCATGTTATGTGTTTTGTACACGTTTTGGCGCCTTAATATGCTTATATGTGTTTTGATACATGTTTTGGTTAAACCAAACATGCGGAGTTGGTCCCGGGGGTTGTAGGGAGTTTCTGTGTGAATTTCGAAAATTCAAAAAAAAAAAATAGTTTGGAGGCCTATAAATATCTGGCATTAGATATTTTCAAAAGATATTTTCAAAACTTAGCGACTAAGTTTTCTCCAAATTCTCTCTACCTTCTCTCTAACTTCTTGGGGGCCCGGGGCTCGGTTTTTGAATGATCCAACAGCGGATCCTTACTTTTGGCTTCGTGGTTTACGCATCTATCCGGACGAAAATTGATTTCAACAAAGCTCAGATTTGCACGTAGATCGATGCGTCGGGCTTTTGACCCAACGAGGTAGGATTCTAGATTCTACTGCTGTGTAAGGGTGTTATATGTAATTATAAGCGGTTTCACCGTTTAAAAACGCATGAAAAAGGTGTTTATGTTTCGTTAAACTGGTTTTGGGTTTAAAAAGGCATTTTTGGTTGATTTAGGTTGGATGAAAACGGGATTTGAATGTTTCTTTCGGTGGATCTTGATGGGTTGCATTCGCACATGTCCGTGGGTGTTAAAAATATGTGAATCGGTAGGTTTATGTGCGATTTGAAGCATCATATGAGTGTATGAGAGTTTTGGGGGTTTGGAATTTCAAAAACGGGAAAATTTGGGTTTTCTCAAGTGGTAGCTCGGTCAGCGCCCGTATGTCTGCTCGAGCGGACTAGCTGCGTAGGGCCATTTTATTTTGATCATATCTCTCTTGTCCAGACTCGGAATTGGGTTGTTTTTGTGTTCAAATTGAAGCCCCAGAAGTCTTCTTTCCCATTAAACCTCTCTCACTTTAAAATTTATTTAGTAGGAAAAGTTATGACCAAAAGAGTGAGGGTATGCCAAAATTTCTTAGCCATTTTTCACCTGTTTTTGGCCGAAAGTTTGGAAAAGGTTATTTTTCATCCTTCATGGAACTTTTTATCAATTTTTTTGTCCCTTGGGAGTTTGTTGTGGATGATGTGGCGGTGGGGCACTGGATCTCTCTTTATACAGGTTGCTGTATAACTATTTGAAAATGTTTTATATATCATGTTTTATATTTAAACCTTGTTTCGGATAAAAAGCATGTTTTGCGCTTTTCTTGGATTATTACATGATATAACTTGTGGATGTATGGTTTTCAAAGGTAGTTTTGAAAATGTGGTTTTGATGAAAATCTCAACATTTTATGTTTTGGAGGTTTGGAGCCAACCTTTGGGGTTGAGACTTGGTTTTTAAACGTTTTGTTGGAAACGGAGAAAAATATTTTGAAGATATTTTATTTGATCTCCATGTTGACAGATGGATCTATAGACACGTATGATGTATTTTGAGAAAAGGTTTTCGTAGTTGAGCTACGGTTCGATTTTTAGAAGATTATCTAGATGTACAGGGATGACGTGTATTTGGCATGAGTTTCCCTCGGTATAAGTTCAAGAACGTGTGCACGTAGGTGCTCTATACCTTCGGGTTAGTCCTCGTAAATTGAGTTGGTTGGGTGCTTTGTACCCTCGGGTTTTGAGCCTGTAAATTAAGCGGTTCGTTATGGTGCTCCGTATAGAACTTGTCATTATCTAGCGAGTCTTGAATGGCTGGGGTCTAAGGTAATGGACAGGAGTCTATAGTTGTTATCTTTGTCTGTGTGACAGAGTCGGTACATAAGATCATATTCTTCTTCTTTTTCCACGATGGTACATTTCGTGAAGGAACAATGATTTGATTACTATTTTTTCTTAACTGTGGTTGCTTATTTGCATTAGTTGCAACACCTGATTTTAAGGATGAAAACATGAATTTTGTGAAATAAAATCGTTTTGAGACTTGTGGTGGTATGTTGGAAAATCGTTTTGGTTTGTGGTTGAGTTCGCTCCCACCATATGACTGCATATTTCTTGCTTTACAGTTTTATAGTCTGTTTCTATTGGGCTTCGGTTTATGGGTGAAATTTTTTTGTAAAACTATTTTCAGGTGATGATGTGCATGAAGAGTAGCTCTGGTGTTGCCTGCAGTGGCGAAAGACTTTGATAGTTTTTCCTTTTTAGAATGCCTGTTCCTGAAGGTAGGTTTTGTACGCCATAAGGCGATATACCCTATGTATGTTGGAACTGTATGTTATTTATTTATGAGAGATCCTTTTGTTGGGTATTTCATTGGTTTCAACAGGCGGATTTAAATGTATAAAAACTTATATTTTCATAAAATTGGTGTTTAGTGGATTTTCATGTAACCCCGGGTTTTGGGGCGTGACCACTTGGTATCAGAGCTCTGGGTTCGAATACTTAAGAGCCATGGAAAAAAGGGTTTATCACCTGGTGAGGTTTATTGTGTATGCTTGTTTGCATGTGTTTAAATGTTGTTTTATAACATGATGATAGCTTTCTAAGCATAATAGTTTTGTATATGTGGGTATAAAAGTTGAATCTCAGGATTGATGAGTCTTGCCTTCGGGCGTTTGGAATAACAGATTTGGAAGCCAAGTTAGAAACGTGTTTGGCCGATGTGTTTTCTAGCAGGGAATCTGAGTAGGCTATACAAATTGATGAGTCTGTCTTGTTGGTTCTCCTCTGTATGTGAAACGTGTTTACATGATCTTATGTGGCTACGTGGTACCATGATTATGTGTTTATGTTACGTAGGAACATGTTGTAGGAAAGCTAATTTGGTTATATTGCTTCTTGTAGAATTATGTCTACGCGGGGAGTGCGGGGATCGGGTCGTGGCCAAGGCTGTAGCCGAGGACGTGCCTATGCTTAGGTTTCGGAGGAAGGAAACATTCCTGCCCCACAGGAACAAGTGGGTGGTGCGGATATTGGTGGCGATGAGGTCGTCCAGGAGATATTGGCCACTATGAGAGCTATGGCAGAAGGGACCAGAGCTAGTGTGCGGGTTCCTGAGCCTAGGGCTTCTGTGGCCATGAGGGTGTTTCGGTGGTTGGATCCTCCAACCTTTTTTGGGGAGCTTGACCCAAAGGTGTCTACTGAGTGGTTGGAAGTGACCACATCGATCTTCGATACTCTGGATATCGAGGAGGATGCTCTGCGCATAAAGTTAGCAGCGTTCCAACTACGGGAAGATGCTAGAGAGTGGTGGAAGATCGCCAAGACCATTGTGGATGAGACGTCCGTTGCTTTCACGAGAGTCTTCTTGGAAAAGTATTTCTCGAGATCTTTGAGGGATACTTACCGAGAGGA
This sequence comes from Heliamphora ciliata, assembly GCA_032360265.1. Taxonomy (NCBI): domain Eukaryota; kingdom Viridiplantae; phylum Streptophyta; class Magnoliopsida; order Ericales; family Sarraceniaceae; genus Heliamphora; species Heliamphora ciliata. The sequence goes on from JAUMHN010403437.1 coordinate 11,987, forward strand.
GTTCCTCTCTCTTGTTCAGGGGAACTTGTCTGTGGTCCAGTATGAGGCCATGTTCGCGAACCTGTTGCGGTTCACACCAGAGATAGTATCTACAGAAGAGTTGTGCACTAAGAGGTTTGAGAGGGGGCTCCGACCTGCTATCAAGGATAGGGTTGCAGCTCTGGATGTGGAGGTCCACATCAAGTTGGTGGAAGTTGCTATCCGGGTAGAGAACTCGTTGGCAGATAACCGCAGGGTTAGAGAGGGTAAGAACCAGCAGGGCAGTGGGGATATACAGCATCAGGGACGCAGGAACAAGCGTCGGAGGTCGTTTGGACCTAGCTCCCATTTTATCGGGTCGTATTAGCCGTAGTAGTCCACACCTGCACCTTCAGTGACTTCGATAGGAAGGCCATAGCAGAGAGGGTTGCTTTGTTTTTCGATGTGGATAGCCGGGACATCGTTCAGTTGAGTGACCGCAGAAGGGCCAGACTCAGAGTTCAGCACCCGTCCAGTCACAGGCGAGAGACCCACTTATCTGTTTTGGGTGTGGTCAGTCCGGGCATATCCGCAGACACTGTCCCAGAGAGAGAAATATCCAGGGTGCGACAGGAGCGCCAGCTGCTTCGGCTATACAGAGGCGATAGGCTCCGCAGCAGCCTAGGGCTCAGACGTATAGGTTTGTGGAAGGAGGTGCTTCGATGCAATCGGTGAGGCAGCCATCGACTTAGGGTTTTGGTGGGCAGACCAGACTGCCACAGGCCAGGGCTTATGTTCTTGCTGATCCCAGTGCTTCTAAGGCACCAGTTGGACTGGATGCTGCTGTTGCTCCAGCCATGATCAGAGGTACTTTTCTAGTCTTTAGATCATGGGCCAGTGTTCTTATCGACACGGGAGTATCACATTCTTTTATCTCTTCTTCATTTGCATCTGCATTGGGGTTGGAGGCAGACCTGCTGGGTAGTGCGTTGAGTGTAGAGATCCCTGCCAGTGGGAATGTGGTGTTGCGCAGAGTTTGCAGGTCCTGTGAGTTGGGAGTCGCCGGTCATTGTTCAGTGTTTGATTTTATCATTCTAGATATGACCACGTTCGATGTCATCCTAGGGATAGACTGGCTAACTACCTACCATGCCTTTATAGATTGTGAGTGACGGAGGGTGTCGATCTGTACGTCAGAGGGTGATTGCTTTTACTTTGTGGGTGATCGGGATGAGGGCTTGATGTCTATGGCCAGTGCTGCTCGGCGTCGAGGGAACTTGGGTTTTCTCTTTTTTGTGCTCAGGTTGGATGAGCCAGTTGGGGTTCGAGAGGTGTTACCCTATGTGGTGTGCGACTATTCGGATGTCTTTCTGAATGATCTGTTCGAGTTACCGCCGAGCCGAGATGTGCAGTTCTCTATTGATCTTGTTCCGAGAGCTGCTCCCATCTCTATGCAATCTTACCGCTTTGCACCGGGCGAGTTACGAGAACTCAAAGTGCAGCTTCAGGAGTTGCTTGACAAAGGGTTTGTACACCCGAGTACATCGCCGTGGGGAGCACCAGCGCTCTTCGTGAAGAAGAAGGATGGTTCGTTGAGATTATGTATAGACTACATGAAGTTAAACCAAGTAACGGTGAAGAACAAGTATTCGATGCCGAGGATTGACGACTTGTTTGATCAGTTGAGGGGGTCCCACTACTTTTCGAAGATTGACTTGATATTAGGGTATCATCAGTTGAAGATTAGGGACGAGGACATAGCGAAGATCGCTTTTCGGACTCGTTATGGTCACTACGAGTTTCTGGTTATGCCGTTCAGTCTGACGAATGCTCCAACTACAATTATGGGTTTGATGAACCGTATTTTTCACCCTTATCTGGACAGTTTTATGGTCGTGTTCGTGGATGATATTCTGGTTTATTCGCCCACGAGGGAGATGCACGAGGAGCATCTGCATGTTGTTTTGCAGCTTCTGAGAGAACATCGCTTGTATGCGAAATTCTAGAAGTGTGAGTTCTGGAAGACAGAGGTGAGATTCCTTGGACACGTGGTGTCGAAGGATGAGGTATCAGTGGACTCGATGAAGACTGATGCAGTGACGTATTGGAAGCGACCGAAGAACATTTTTGAGATCTGTAGTTTTTTGGGTCTAACGGGTTATTATTGGCGATTCGTGAAGGACTTCTCTAGGCTTGCAGCACCGATGATGCGTTTGACACGGAAGGGAGTTACTTTTGTGTGGAGCGAATCCTGTGAGTCAGCTTTCCAGGAGCTAAAGAGGAGTTTGACCAGTACACTAATGCTAATTATTCCTGAGCGAGGTTTAGGTTACACAATGTATTGTGACGCTTCACATAAGGGTCTGGGTTGCGTTCTGATGCAGGAAGGCAAGGTTGTAGCTTATGGATCCTGGCAGTTGAAGATAAACAAGAGGAACTACTCGACACATGATCTAGAGTTGGCAGCCGTGGTCTTTGCCTTGAAGACATGGCGTCACTATCTGTATGGTGAGCGTTTTGGGGTCTTCTCTGATCACAAGAGCCTAAAGTACTTATTTTCGCAGAAGGACTTGAATCTTCGCCAACAAAGATGGATGGAGTTGTTGGAGGACTACGACTTTGATTTGCAGTACCATCCGGGTAAGGCAAATGTCGTAGCTGATGTGCTTAGTAGGAGATCTCATTGCTCGTTAGGTTCTATGGCTATGCAAGAGTGGGACACGCTTGGAGATGTTGGGGAGTTTGAATTGTGTCTCGGGGAGACAGAGGGAGGTGCGACCTTATATTCAGTAACTTCATAGCCCACATTGGTTGTACGCGTGTTAGAGGATCAGAGGACAGATCAGGAGGCTCAGATGATACGGGACCACATCGTCAGTGGGACAGACACAGCAGGATGGGTGATGAGTTCAGATCAGAGTCTGAGGTTGTCAGGGCGATTGTTTGTGCCAGAGTTGTGCCGAGCTGAGGTGCTACATGAGTTTCATCATTCACGTCTTGCAGTGCATCAAGGAGGCACGAAGATGTACCACGATCTACGCCGTCAGTTCTGGTGGACGGGAATGAAGAGGGATTTATTCCGATTCGTTTCTCGATGCTTTACTTGTCAGCAAGTAAAGGAGGAACACCAGCGACCGGTAGGATTGTTACATCCGTTGCCTATATCTGAGTGGAAGTGGGGGAATGTCACTATGGATTTTGTCTCAGGACTCCCACGCTCGCCGAAAGGACATGATGCTGCTTAGGTTGTAGTGGATAGATTGACGAAGTCTGCATATTTTTTTCCCATTCGAGTGAAAGATTCAATGGACAGATTGAGTAGCTTATACATCCAGGAGATAGTCCGACTACACGGAGTACCTGTGACTATTGTTTCTGATCGAGACCTACGCTTTACATCGCGCTTTTGGCAGAGTCTTCAGGTAGCTTTGGGGACGAGCTTGACTTTTCGTACATCTTTTCATCCTTAGACCGACGGTCAGTCTGAAAGGACCATTCAGATTTTGGAGGACATGTTGAGAGCCTGTGTGCTTGATTTTTGGGGTTCTTGGGAGGATCATCTATC
>JAUMHN010403448.1:0-15508 GCA_032360265.1 Heliamphora ciliata
AGCTAAAGAACCGTTGGAGCTGGTTCATTCTGATGTGTGTGGTCCTATGACAATCCGGGTTAGAGGTGACTTTGAGTATTTTGTCAATTTCATTGATGACTACTCAAGGTATGGATATATTTACCTGATGCACCGTAAGTCTGAATACTTTGAAAAATTTAAAAAATTCAAGACGGAGGGGATTACATCCCAATTGACTGCACCTGGCATTTCGCTGCAGAATGGTGTAATAAAAAAAAATAAGACTTTTATAGAGATGGTAAAGTCCATCATAAGTTATTCAGGTTTACCCGATTCGTTTTGGGAACTCGCTTTAGAGACAGCGGCTTACATTTTGAACTTGGTACCTTTTAAGTCAATACCTTCTACTCCCATAGAATTGTGGACCGGGCGCAAGTCTAGTTTAAAACACATTCGGATTTCGAGGTGTCCAGCACTTGTGCTGAAAGAAAACGCGGGTAAGTTGGAACCGAGGACAAAAGTCTATTTCTTTGTAGAGTATTCCAAGGGAACGAAGGGTGATCTATTTTATAATCCTAAGAATCAGAAGGTCATTGTTAGCACCAATGCCCGACTTTTGGAAGAGGATTATATTATGGACCACAGACCGAATAGCCAAATTATTCTGGAAAAACTAAGAGGAAATACCAGTAGAATGGAAGAGAAATCACAAGTCACTAATATTCTATTACCTCATCGTAATGGGAGGATTATCAGGATAGGTAAAAATCAAGAATAGGGTGCTGTTGCACAAGGTTCAGATTCTGCACAGCATGTTACTGCTAGTACACAGACACAGGTAGTGCCTTGTCGTAGTGAGAGGGTTGTTCGTCAACCTGATCGGTATATGTTCTTAGGATAGTCGTTTGACAAGATCCTGGTAGAACTGGATACCGAGCCCTGTAATTACAATGAAGCACTACACGACAAAAATGTAAATTTTTGGCAAAGGGCTATGAATTCAGAGATGGAATCTATGTATTCCAATCAGGTCTGAAAACTTGTAGAACCACCCGAAGAGATAAAACCCATTTGATGCAAGTGGATCTACAAGAAAAAGAGAGGAACATACGGGAAGGTTGAAACTTTCAAAAGTAAGCTTGTTGCTAAAGGGTTCACTCAAAAAGAAGGGATCGACTATGAGAAAACCTTTTCGCCGGTAGCTATGCTTAAATCTATCCGGATTCTCTAATTCATTACCGCACATTTCGATTATGAAATCTGGCAAATGGATGTCAAGATAGCTTTTCTTAACGGAAGTCTTGACGAGTGTATCTATATGATACAACCAGACGGATTCATTGCAAATGGCCAGGAGCACATGTTGTGCAAGCTAAAGAGATATATTTATGGACTTAAGCAGGTATCAAGGTCTTGGAACACTCGGTTTGATTAAGCTATAAAGTCTTATGGTTTTGATCAATGTCCGGATGAGTCCTGTGTGTACAAGAAGCGTGACGGAAGCGTGGTGATCTTTCTAGTATTTTATGTAGATAATATCTTGCTCATCGAAAATGATGTGGCGGGCATTATCTACGGTTAAAGTATGGTTGTCTGGGCAGTTCGATATGAAAAACTTGGGAGAAGCCAATCACATCCTTGGGATCAAGTTTGTGCAAAATCGAAAACAAAGAATGTTGGGCTTATCACAAGCAAAGTATATCGATGATATCCTTACTCGTTTTAGCATATAGGATACCAAGAAATGTTTCTCCCTTTTAGGCATGGAATCACTCTATTCAAGGATTAATATCCCAAGACACCTGATGAGATAGAGAAGATGAAGACGATTCCTTATGCTTCGGCAATAGGAAGCCTCGTGCATGCTATGCTTTTCACTAGACCCAAAATCTGTTTTGTCGTTGGTATGGTTAGCAGATATCAGTCTAATCTAGGACAAGAGCATTGGAAAGTAGTAAAGAATATAATCAAGTACCTGAAAAGAACTAAGGATTATATGTTGGTTTACCAAGCAGACAGTCTAGTACCTTTGGGGTACACAGACTTAGATTTCCAGTCTGACAGGGATTCTCGTAAGTTTACCTCAGGATATGTATTTACCCTAGGAGGTGGAGCTATAAGTTGGAGGAGTATCAAGCAGTCCTACATTGCTGATTCCACCATAGAGGCCGAGTATGTGGCAGCTTCTAAAGCAGCCAAGAAGGCTATTTGGCTCAGGAACGTCCTGTTGGATCTAGAGGTGGTACCTTCAGTTCAGTCAGCTATTACATTTTATTGTGACAATAGTGGAGCGGTTGCAAATTCGAAGGAGCCAAGGGTCCATAAGAAATGTAAGCACATTGAGCATAAGTATCACATGATACGTGAAATTGTATAGAGAGGTGATGTTGCTGTAACTAAAATTGCATCAGAAGACAACCTTGCAGATCCTTTTACAAAGAATTTACTAGTTAAGACTTTTGATACTCATGTAGAGGACACGGGAGTCAAATGTATAGCAACATGGTTTTGAGTATAAGTGGGAGATTGTTAGGGTTGGTATACTGAAAATCATGTTTTTAGTATTTAATTTTATTTTAATAAAATTAATTTTTTATTTTATGATAATCTTTATGAGTAATGTATGTGTATCATTTCTTTAATGTTATATATAAATGTCCGATATTCTGTATAGTATTTAATCTGGTGTGTAGAATACGGCTTACACACAAAAGATCATATTTTAGGTTCTTGCAGAATATAAATTTTATATTCACAGTTTAGATGGAAATGGACATACCACCGATACGACTGTAGTACAAAATTTTAGTAGGTTTGTCTTGGTTACGGAAAACAGATAATAGCGTCGTCTATTGTTCCGACACTCTGTACTAGTATACTTTGTGTGTATTGAATGGGATATTTGGGGTAATTAATTTTATACTAATTATATAAATTAATTCGCACCCCAAGGTTATTATGAATAGTACTTATCCTCTTAATCCTGAAATAATTATTGATTTGCATATATTTAATATTCATTGTTTTGATTTATTAGAGGGTGCGATCTTATATGGGTCTATATTCCCAGTGAGTTGGATAATGGTATTATTTATATTGCAAATATTAATTATTGACGGAATTCACGTCCGAAAAGATCAGGATTGATGATACCCCCATAAGAAAGCTTATAAGTTTTGACCGGGCCAAACCTTACAGGTGGATTTGATTATCCGGTGGTTAAATAAGTTAAGCAGAAAGATTTAAGGAATATCAAGATGTCGATTAAATTAAATTGTCAGTAATTAAATTTAATTGGCGGGTATCGAGAATTTTAACGTGAGAAAAAATGGTAAGCATTTAATAACAGGAGCTCAATGCAAGATGGTCTTGAGATTATGGGTCAGAGTGCAATTATAGTTTTTTAGTGCTGTGAATTATAATTCAGTGTTTCATAAAAATTATAGAATTCGCTGCTTGTTTTTTAGAATTGCAAATACCACAATGAGGTTTGCTTAATTGCAGAAACTGCTGATACGTGTCTATGTTCCACTGGAAGTCTTATTCATAATTACTCCCCAGGTCCCTACTTAGCCATATAAATATGCGGGTAGGCTGAACCAGTTTCATAACTTCTCTTCTATGAGTAAAGCTGTCAAGGTTCTGCCGATACGAGTTCTCGGAGGAATAGAGCTCACACTATATTCTGGAATCGCATAAGGGAATATAGTAGAAGATCTGACAGAAACTTCAACTCGGATTCAAATCGTAGTTGAGGATTCGACCAGTAAAAAGGTATTTTTTAAATTAACTTTGGGTGCACGAATTTTATTTTGATCGTTCGTCATCAAAAGTTTTATCTGGACCCCATTTTGACGTTTGCCCGTCCAATTAATTTTTTACCGAAAATCATTTGTAAAAATAATAATCTTAGCAGTCTTGCCTCCAACATGTTGGGGAACCTAATCCCAAGGTAGCCACAGAATGCCTGGAACTGGTAACCAGGATTCTAGATACCCTTCAGATAGTGGAGGATGATCTGAGAGTTGTGTTCGTTACATTCCATCTGAAAGAGGGTGCCCATGAATGGTAGAAGTTTGCCATAACTACAATGGGAGGCACTAGGGATGCTTTTACAAAGGTATTTCTGGAGAAGTACTTTCCTGAGTCCTCGAGAGATCGTTACTGGGAGGAGTTCCTTTCCCTTACTCAGGGGGTGATGACGATGGTTCAGTATGAGGCCGAGTTTACCAGCTTGTCTCGGTTCGCATATGAGATTGTGGCTACAGATGAGTTGGGTACAAATAGGTTCGAAGGGGGTTTAAGGTTCGTGATCCGAGATAGAGTGGTGGCATTCAGGATGCGCATCTTTACAAAGTTGGTGAAAATAACCATTACCGTGGAAGATACCCTGAATGAGACACACAAGGTTAGAGAGAGTAGGAGTCATCATGTAATAACTCGGTACGGACCCTAGTTGTAACAACCCGATTTATAACGAGCCGTGTAGCGATCCAGCCCAGACTCTAGTATTAGCGACGGTTAACTGACAAGGTCTTAGGTCGCTAGAAGGATGGAAACCCTAACTCAACCCAAAAATCCTAATTCGATCCGAAAATCCTAAAGAATATCAAATACTCAGAGGCAAAATACTAATACTCAGAGAAGACTCCTAACATAATAAATTAAGTAAATAACATGAAATATAGGATTAAAAATAAAAATTTCTTATAATTATGGTAAAATGATCATTTTGCCCCTAGTACAGCAAAAAGTCTTAAAAGTTTAAATTTTGACACAAGGACACCCTAAATCAAATATTTAAATACAATTAAGTAACAAAAGACAAAATAACATAAAAATGACAAAAATGCCCTTAGTGGCCGGCCACATTGGAGTTTGTGCCCAAAAAGTAACTTTTCGTAATTTTTAAGCTCGAAAATGAGAAAAAGTTGTATAAATTAAGCATTGTTATGATTCAAGACTTTTTATACAAGTAATATACATAATAATATAATAATATAGGTTAACAAAAGAAAACAAATTATTATTTAAAGTCTCTACACAATAAATAAGTTAAAAAGTCAATTCTTGTCAAACTAGCTTAAATTGACTTAAAAGCCTATACCTATTTAATTAATTACTACAAAAATTATGATAATTCATGGGAAGACTAAAATAATTATAAACACATTAATATAATAGGTTTTAGTATTTTAAGATATCAAAAAGATACATAAAATTAATATTTTATACACTTTCTTGCACAAAATGGTACTAAAATACAATTTAAGTTCCAAAATTAATGCAAAGTCTGAATTTTTCTTCCCCAAACTGACCTAGCCAACTTCCCTTGCTGCCAAATCTGAAAATAATTTTCTCAAATATCACCCACCATGCCATGCCACCAATTAGAAATGAAGAAATTAAAAATTTGCTTGCACTTTGATCATTACTCCCACTAACTCTTTCTCTTATATAAACAAAGACCAAACGCCCCACTCCCCTCCCTCATATTCGGCCACACTAGATTGGGAAAGACCAGAAATTTTAGAGCTTTGAGTGTTCTTCAAGTGTGGAGAGAAAAAGGAGAGAAGAAGGAAAAAGAAGAAGCTAGGAAAGTTCAAGGAACGAGCAACAAAGCCAAGTCTCACCATTCTTCAACCTTTAGAGTATCAAAACAAGTAAGTAAATCCCTCAAATCTTCTGTCATTCTCTCATAAAATAACCTTCAATCCATCTCTATAATCAGCCCTAAGAATAAGAAACAAGATTCACTCAAAAAGGCGTCGTATGAGTAGACTAGGGACTGTTCGTGTAAGATCAAGTGTTGCATGTGCTTGCATGTGAGTGTTTTTGAGTTTTATGGCTTGAATAGGTTCTGTAACTTTGGTTTGTATGAATATATGACATTCATGTAAAGAAAAATACATTAAAATTAAACATAACATGAGCTAAGTTACCGAAACCCTAGATAACCTGATTTTTTGGGCATACTAACTTTCTGCCTCAAACTTTAAACTACCATAACTAATTGTAGAAAAATGATCTAAATTTGATTTTTATGTCCAGACGTAGATTTTTACTTTCTCGTTCATATAAAATTGGTTTGAAGTGATTTCATTGGGTAGAACTCCAGATATACCTTTTTTACCAAAGACTGTTAGATTTCAACCACTCTGAATTGCAGACCTAAAAACCCTAAGTTTGAGTGAGAACCGAGCTTGGTTCAAAACATAAAACTTGTATAGGACATGTTTATCTTACTGTCCACCAAAATTGAACCAAGAATATGAAGTCTTGATAGGTCAAAACCCTTCCTAAAGTCACTATTGTGATTTAGTAACTAATAGAGCTCTCTATCATACATTTTTGAGAGACCAAAACCCTAAGTTTTTAATCGCCAAATCCAAAAATAGTTTTCATGACAAATGTATCTAACATATTAAACTAAATACTTAGCAAAAATCAGCCCAAAATACACTCGGATGGTACTCCAAAGGTCTTGAGTATTCTCTGTTGAGAACTGGTTCTGCAAACCCTTTTTAGGCTGACTGAACCCATTTTATAAATTTTCCAAAATCACCAACTTGTTCCAAACAACTAGCCCTAGAATAAAACATGAAACTTGTAGAGAACACCTTTAAATAAAACAAAATGCAGACCCATAACCCTTGAATTGATGCCCCAAAAATGAGGCCAACAGAGGCCCAAATTCTGCATTTTTCTGTGTAAAGTGCTGAATGGTTCACTTAATTAAAATAAATGACCTTTTTGCTCTAGGATATGACCTTAGTGTTAAGCATGAAAGTTGTAGAAACTATTTTTATCTAATTGGTGTTCAAAATTCAAAAATTAAATCCATATCTAGGTACCTTAAAACACTGTCGTAACTTTAAATTTGACGATTAAACATTTACCTAAATTTGGCTAAGTGTGTGAGTGGCGTGTTACTTTATGAAACTTGAACATATTGACTTTAAATGATTTATGTGAGTGATTAGTGCATGAAATTAACAATTTGATGATTAGAAATCATGCTGATAGGTTGGAACCATATCACATGAATTGTAGATTATGTTTCGTATATTTGTACTTTATGCTTTAGTGAGTTGTACCTTATGTTCTACCATAATGTTATGCTATTATCAATTGTACATGACAAGCATATTGCACATCATGAGCATTTCTACATTTTCATCTTGGGTTATCGGAGTCCTTTCTGTATCTATCGTGATGGGTTGGGTTACATTCAAATTATACTTTTCTCGGCTCCTAGTCTAGGGCGTCCCTGGTAGCCATTTTTGTAACTATTTTGGGATATATTCCCTCTGCACACGTCGGATGTGTCCCCGGTGTTCAAAAAGAAAGATTTGTTATTTATGAATATTGTTGGGCACCACGGGTTTCTCACTAGCACTCTAGTTTTGGTAATTTAGACTTTGGGTAGATACCAAGCGAGCATCCTAGTTTTAATGTGGGTAACATAAAGTCCCATCATGGCAATGACAATAAGTCCCTAAGGTGGCAATAACGTAAAGTCCCATCACAGCAATGACAATAAGTCCCTGAGGTGGCTATAACATAAAGTCCATCCTGGCAATTGACAATAAGTCCCTGAAGCGACAATGATAATAAGTCCATACAAGCAATAGAAATAAGTCATAAAGTGAAACTCTTATTTTTATTTCGGGATACAAGTTGGGTTGGGCACTTGCATCGCATTCATTTACATCACGCACCTATATACTTGTTCTTATATATGCTTGCTTAGCCGTATTTATCAAATTTGTCTGTCTCCTTGGCCTTAAGTTGTATTGGGTGTTATACGATATGCATTGTAAGATATTTGTTATGAGTTTGTTAAAAGGTTTAGGGAATTTTCTTCTGGGCTTTGGCTCATGGTATTCGTGCCACAGGTGAGTGTGATGAGTTCTTTAAGAAAGTCGCCCCCGAAGAAGAAGACGAAATTGAAGAACAGAGTGAGTGGTAGGAGCTAACGAACCTTGACAATTCTTGCTAAAGAATTGAGTTTTTACCTTTCGTTCTTCTTATTCAGTTTCCACGGGCATATTGTAATTTTTTGTTAAATTCTTTAGTGAAACTGTAATCGTTATGTACTTATAAACAGTTTAGAACTCTTATTGATGTAATATATATGATATGTAAATATGAATGAATGATTAGAATATTCTCCTTATCTATACTTATGTATGTCCTGACGTGCCCGGAGGACGGGCACACAGTAGGACGGGGGAGGTGCATAGTTTAAGGGGCGTAGGACCAAGCGCCAGAGGTTGTCTAGTCTAGGTTCTCATCCTGCAGGATCGTATCAGCCGTAGTTTTCTGCACTTGTACCTTCAATGGCTTCAACGAGAAGGCCAGAGCAGAGAGAGCTCATTTTTTATCGATGCAAACAGGCAGGGCATCGTGCATCAGAGTGCCCACAAAGGAGGCAGTTTCAGAGTTCAACGCCTGTTCAATCACAGCAGAGAGAGCCACTAGTTTGTTATGGATGTGGCCAGTTAGGACACATTATAGGAACTGTCCTCGAGGAGGGAGTATACAGAGTACGGTAAGAGCACCAGTTGTTTCGCCCGCGCAGGGATGGCAGATTTATTAGCAGCCTATGGCGCATATGTCTAGGATTGCAGATGGGGCTACCTTAGTACAGTCAGCGAGGCAGGCGACAGTACAGGGGTACGGTGGACAAACTAGAGCACCATAGGGTAGAGTATACGCCTTTCCTGATCCCAGTCTTCTAGAGCACCGGTCGTGCCTGAGGCTGCAGCTACTACAACAGTGATCAGAGGTACTCTCTTATTATATAGATCATGGGCCAATGTTCTTATCGACACGGGAGCATCGCATTCCTTTATTTCCTCTGCTTTTGCATCTGCATTGGGGTTAGAGACAGACTCGTTAGGTAGTATGTTGAGTGTAGAGACCCCTGTCGATGGGAATACAATGTTGGGTCGGGTTTGTAGATCCTGTGAGTTGGAGGTCGCCGGTCGCTATTTAGAGTTCGATTTCATCATTCTGGACATGACCATGTTTGATGTCATCCTAGGGATGGACTGGCTAACCACCTATCGTGCCTTTATCGATTGCGATCAATGAAGGGTATCGATTTGCACACCTGAGGGTGATTGCTTTTGTTTCATGAGCGATCGGGATGAGGGTTTGGTGTCCATGCCGAGTGTTGTCCAGAATCGAGGGAATCTGGGGTTCTTCTTTTCTGCTCTCATGTTGGATGAGGCGGTTGGGGTTCGAGGGGAGTTTCCCCCGTGGTTTGTGACTATCCAGATGTCTTCCTTGTCGATCTGTTTGAGTTGCTACCAAGTCGTGAGGTAGAGTTTTCTATCAACCTTGTTTTGGGAACGACTTCTATTTCAATGCCATCTTACCATTTTGCACCGGCTGAGTTGCGAGAACTCAAGGTACAGCTTTAGGAGTTGCTTGATAAGGGGTTTATATGTCCGAGTACATCGCCGTGGGGAGCTTCATCTCTGTTTGTGAAAAAGAAGAATGGATCCTTGAGGTTGTGTATTGACTATAGAAAGTTGAATCAAGTGACGATGAAGAACAAGTATCCTATGTCGAGGATTGACGACTTATTTGATCAGCTAAAGGGTTTGAGTTGCTTTTCAAAGATCGATTTGAGATCAGGATATCATGAGTTGAGGATTAGAGATGACAACATAGCGAAGATCGCCTTTCAGACTCGTTATGGTCACTATGAGTTTTTAGTTATGTCGTTTGGTTTGATGAATGCTCCTGCGACATTCATGGATTTGATGAACTGTATCTTTCATCGGTATCTAGATAGTTTTGTGGTTGTGTTCGTGGATAATATTCTTATCTATTCACCCATGAGGGAGAGGCATAAAGAACACCTGCGTATTGTTCTACAGATATTGAGAGAGTATCGTCTGTATGCAAAGTTTGAGAAATGTGAGTTTTGGATGTCCGAGGTGAGATTTCTTGGACATGTCGTATCGAAAGATGGAGTATCAGTGGATTCTTCGAAGACTGAGGCAGTGATGAACTGGGACCGATCAAAGAATGTATTTGAGATTTGTAGCTTTTTGGGTCTAGCAGGCTACTACCGGCTATTTGTGAAAGACTTTTCTAAAAATGCCGTGCCGATGACGCGTCGTATGCAGAAGAAAGTCATGTTTGTTTGGAGTGAGCCTTGTGAGTTGGTATTCCAAGAGTTGAAGAAAAGGCTGACTAGTGCACCAGTGTTGGTTATTCCATAACGAGGTTTGGGTTACACTGTGTATTGTGAAGCGTCGCATGACGGTTTGGGTTGTGTTCTGATGTAGGAAGGTAAGGTTGTGGCTTACAAATCTTGGTAGTTGAAGGTTCATGAGAAGAATTATCTGACACATGATTTGGAGTTGGCAGCCGTGGTCTTTGCCTTGAAGGCATAGCAGTACTATCTTTATGGTGAGCATTTTGAGATTTTCTTCGATCACAAGAGTTTGAAATACTTATTTTTGCAGAAAAATCTGAATCTAGGCCAACGACGGTGGATGGAGTTTTTAGAAGATTATGACTTTGAACTGCAGTACCATCCAGGGAAGGCCAATGTTGTGGCTGACGCTCTTAGTAGGAGATCTCATAGTTCGTTAGATTCTATGGCTATACGAGAATGGAGCATGCTTGGAGTGGTTGATGAATTTGATCTATGTCTCGGGGAGATAGGGAGGGGTGCGGCTTTATTTGCAGTAGTTTCACGGCCTATGTTGATTGCTTATATGCTAAAGGTTCAGCAGACAGATTAGGAGGGTCAGATGATATGGGATCGTGTTGCTACTGAAAAGGATACCACACGATGGGTTGTGAGTCTGGATTAGAGTTTAAGATTGGCAGGGAGATTGTTTGTACCAGAGTCTTGCCATGCCGATGTGCTACATGATTTTCATCATTCTCGCCTTGCAGTGCATCCAGGAAGCACTAAAATGTATCATGACCTGCGCCATCAGTTTTGGTGGAAGGAAATGAAGAGAGATGTGATTCAGTTTGTTTCTAGGTGCCTTACCTGTTAACTGGTAAAGGCGGGGCATCAGAGACCGGCAGGGTTGTTGCAGCCGATGCCAATATCAGAATGGAAATGGGAGAACATCACAATGGACTTTGTATCGAGACTTCCTAGATCGCCTAAGGGACACAACGCTGTTTGGGTTGTAGTTAATAGGCTGACAAAGTCTGCACACTTTCTTCCCATTAGCGTGAAGGATTCTGTGGACAAACTGGGTAGATTGTACGTCAGCAAGATAGTTCAGTTACACGGAGTACCTGTATCAATTGTTTCTTACCGAGACTCGCTCTTTACGTTGCGCTTGTGGCATAGCCTTCATGTGGCTTTGGGGACGAGTTTGACGTTCAGCACTACTTTTCATCTACAGACAGATAGACAGTTTGAGCATACTATAGAAATCTTGGAGGATATGTTGTGAGCTTGTGTGCTTGATTTTCGAGGTTCTTGGGAAGATCAGTTACCATTGGCAGAGTTTACCTATAACAATAGTTATCAGTCTAGTATTGGGATGGTACCTTTTGAGGCTTTATATGGCAGGCCGTGTAAGTCGCCGATGTGTTGGACAGATGTGAGAGAGACTGCAGTTTTGGGTCCAAACTTGGTGCGTGAGACGACAAAGAAGATTGCTATGATTCGTCAACGTTTAGTGACAGCTCAGAGTCGTCAGAAGAGCTATGCTGATAAGAGGATAAGACCTTTGGAGTTTGAGGTGAGGGACCACGTGTTTTTGAAAGTCTCGCCATGCAGAGGTTTGATGAGGTTTGGCCGTAGCGGGAAGCTATCACCGTATTTTATTGGGCTGTTTGAGATCCTTGAGAGGATTGGGGAGGTGGCATACTGTCTGGCTTTACCACCTCAGTTGGCATCTGTGCACAACGTTTTTCATATTTCCATGCTTCGGAAGTATGAGCCTGACCTGTCACATGTTCTGGATTGGGATGAGTTATAGGTAGATGAGGATATTGCTTATGAGGAGCGACCTGCGAAGATCCTGGACACGAAGAAGCAAGTGTTGAGAAGGAGGACCATTGCTTATGTCAAGGTCCTATGGCTTCATCACAGTATTGAGGAAGCGACATGGGAACTTAAGTCCGGAGTTTGGGCTAGAAATTCGAAGTTGTTTGCTTCGTGATCTTGTAGTAAATTTCAGGGATGAAATTCCTTAAGTGGGAAGAGTTGTGAGACGTGGTTCCTCTTCCTGTTTATCATGTTTGTTCGATGTGTTAGTTTTTGCTTCATCGTCTTAGAACAGCATATGTTATACGTGTTTTTTTACCGTTAAATGCATGATAAGTTGTTTTTGTCCTTAAACGTGTTCAGTTGCGTTTGGTTGGACGAAAGGTGTTCTCGCAGTTTCTTTTCGAGGTTGTCGGACTTGTGTATGTCAGTGGGAGTTGAAATGGCTAGTTTGGTTGATTTGTTGCGGGGTTGTGATCTCTTTTTTTCTCGTTGGTGTTAGGGTTTCTTTTCTCTGTGACCCAGTCGACTGAGGTGGGATTGTCAGTCGACTGGATGGGTAGTGTGTTGGTTCAGTCGACTGAGTTGGGCAAGTCAGTCGACTGAACTACGTCTGTGGAGATTTTTAACTTTCTAGTAGCCTTCGTCAGTCGACTGAAGGAGGAGGTTCAGTCGACTGAACTCCTATTTTGGTGTGGCCTATAAATATCTAGCCCTAGATATTTCTTAGATGTTTTCTTTTCTACACAAAAGCTCCACCTTCTCTCTAGCTTTTTGGGGAACTCAGGCTTGATTTTTGACGATCAGTTAGTAAATGCTTGCTTTCCATGCCGAGGGCTTTGCATCTATCCATACGGAATCTCGTTTCGACGAAGTTCGATTTTTGAGGTGTCGAGTTTTGACTCAACGAGGTAGGATCCTAGACTATCTTGTCGTTAAAGGGTCTTACGTGCGATTGTATGCTTTTCTACCATTTGAAAATGCTATAAATGTTGATTTTTATGTATAAACCATGTGTGTTTAGATAAAAAGCATGTTTTGCGCTTTTTCTTGGTTTATTACATGTTGTGGGCGTGTGGATGTCTGTGATTTTCAAAAAGGAGGTTTGAAAACGAAGAGATTTTTGTAAGGTCTTGAAAATCGTATTTTGGAGGTTTGGAGCTAACCCTCGGGGTTGAGTCTTAGAATTTAAACGTTTTGGTTAAAATGGGGGAAACAAGTTTGAAATGTTGTTCGGTCTCCATGGATAGTGGATGATGTAGCGGATGGTCATTGGATCTTTTTATACATGATTCATGTATAGTTTTAAATGTTTTCGTAGTCGAGCTACGTGTTGATTTTTAATGATCCTATAGATGTGCCGTGATAGTGTGTGTGTGTGTGTGTATGTGGGCCTCCATTGCTCCTTGATGAAAGTTTGAAAACTTGTGCAATTAGGTACTTCGCTCCTTCAGGTTAATCCCCGTAAAGAAGTGGTAGGTGCTTCGCTCCTTCGATTTAAGCCCGTAAATGAAGTGGTTGCCCCTGTGTGTGGTGTGCGTTGTTGTGACTCCGTATAGAACTTGTCATTACCTAGCGAGTCTCTGCATGGCTTGGGTCTAGGGTAATGGGTTGTGTCAATAGTTATTACCTTTGTCCCGGGTGTGACAAAGTCGGTACATAGGAATCATTGTCGGTTGTGTGAACCGAGTGGAAAATAACGCTTGTACTATTTTTCTTTAACTATTAGACGCTATTTGCATTGTTTGAAATGCATGGTTTTAACGATGGAAAACCGTTTTAAGGCTCATACAGTTGAGTCAATTTTATGCTATGTGATTGCATATACTGCTTTACTACACCATAGTCTGTTTTTATTGGGCTTCGTCTTACGTTGTGGAATTTGTGAAAACCTTTTTCAGGTGTAGGTGATCACAAGGGATGATCTAGAAGTGCCCGTGGTGGCAGAAAACGTCTCTATAGCTTTCCTTTTTGTTATGTAATCACATACTTTTGCATGTTTTACCTGTTCCTAGAGGCGTGTTTTGTAAGTCTTGAGGCGATATATTATGCATGCATGAATTAGAATGTATGTTGTTTTGAGAGAAGAACCATGGGAACTCTTTTTGATTCCAAATGATATATATACATTTTGGTTAATTGTTCTACAAATAAAACCTTATTTTCGTGGTTCGGTGGGCTTTTTACATGACCATGAATTTTGGAGTGTGACAACTTGGTATCAGAACTCTGGGTTCGAATATCTAAGAGCCGTGGGAAGAGGGTCCATCACCTTGTGAAGATGATTGCGTGTGCTTGATTGCATGTGTTTAAGTGTTAATTATTTTTATAACAAGAGCATGATAACTTGTTGAGCATGAGAATGCCGTGTATATGTGAGTATGGAGGTTGGGCCTTAGGATTGATTAGTCTTGCCTTGGTGCATTTGGATTAACAAACTTGGAAGCCAAGTTAGAAATACGTTTGGCCGACACCGTGAGCCAAAACTCAGTAGAAACTAGAAAAACATGAAATAAAAGCTAAACATTCTAGCAGAGTAATATGTATGTTACGACTCGCCTGAGCCTCAAAAACAAGTTTTATGTGATCAAAGAGCGATACGAAAAGATATGAGATTTTTCGACTCACACGAACCTTGAAGAAAAATAATTTGATATATATATATATATATATATATATATATATGTATTACAATGCTTCACATGCAAAGATCGACTCTCGCTAGCCCCACAAGAAATACAGATATATATAACGACTCCCACGAGCCCCGCATGCAACATAGATATATATAACGACTCCCACGATCCCCGCATGCAATATAGATATCTCCTTAGGTTTTCACCAAAGAACCACATCCCCATCTACTATTCTGTTAACCAGAGTTAACCTATGCAACACATACAACTCACGCGACACACGCAACCCATACAACGCACCACGTGCAGCACTCATCACGCAATACATGCCTCTTCAGGACCACTTTTTCGTCCTTCAGATACCCGCACACAGATGCATCGTTAGGACCACTTTTTCGTCCCTCCGATTTTCACGCACACACATGCATTGTTAACCAGAGTAAACATTTATTGGACAACTTTTTTCTCCTTCGTTAACCAGAGCTAACGTTCATCAGACCACTTTTCTATCCATATCACTCCACACACGCGCGCATAAATAAAACCAGAGCTTTAGATACACCAAGACCACATATCCGTCCTACAACATACATGAATAAAACTAGAGTTTTAAATGCATAAAACCACGTATAAACTTCACATAACGACGCCACTCGCCACATAACCCGTCACGACATGAGCCAAAGCTTAGCAAAAATTAGACAAACATGAAATAAAAGCTAAACATGCTAGCAGAGTAATATGTATGTTACGACTCGCCCGAGC
This sequence comes from Heliamphora ciliata, assembly GCA_032360265.1. Lineage (NCBI taxonomy): Eukaryota > Viridiplantae > Streptophyta > Magnoliopsida > Ericales > Sarraceniaceae > Heliamphora > Heliamphora ciliata. The sequence continues at coordinate 15,346 of JAUMHN010403448.1, forward strand.
CTCAAAAACAAGTTTTATGTGATAAAAAATGATATGAAAAGATATGAGATTTTTTGACTCACGCGAGCCTCAAAAGAAAACAGTTCGACACACACACACACACACACACACACACACACACACATATATATATATATATATATATATATATATATATATATAT
>JAUMHN010403469.1:0-15507 GCA_032360265.1 Heliamphora ciliata
AAGAACAAACCCCAATGCCCGAGGTCAAAGATTAACTCTAACTCCGTCAATCCTGAAATTATTCCAAAAATAAAATAGGTCAGGGTCTCACAGCATGTGTTGCGCCAGTTAAAACCCTGATTTTAAAATTGCATATGTGGGGCGGATATTTGTCCCTCGGTGAAAGTCTGTAAAGATATATATGTGGGGCAGATATTGGTCCCTCAATGAGAGTCCATAAATATGCATTAGATATGGCGAATATTGGTCCTTCGGTGAAAGCCCGAGAAGATGCATGTGTTGTGTGTGTTGCATAGAGTGCGTGCGTTGTGTTTGTTGCACGGGTTGTGTGCGCTACATATGTTTCACGGGTTGCATGTACGGGTGGCATGTGTTGCGTTGTGTGGGATGCTTCTGTTGAGTTGCATGGGTGGCATGCGTTGCGTGGGTTGTACAAGTTAGCTCTAGCTAACGATGCATTAGTTAGGGGTTAGGTCCCTTGGTAAAAGTCCATGAAGTTGCATTAGTTGGGACTGTAGTCCCTCGGTGAAAGTCCGTAAAGGTACATGGACTGCATGTAAAGCATTGTGGGATGGATATAACCTATTTCAAACTGTTTTTAAGACTCGTGTGTGTCGTGATCAAAAATTATTTTCAAACCATTTTCGACGCTCTTGTGAGTCAAAGTCAAAAATGGTTATTATCCCTACATCCCGTTTGTATGTGAAAAATTATTTTAAGGCTTGAAAGAGAGTCAAAAACTGCACATCGTTTATCGAGCATGTTTTGTTTATATTACATGTTTGTCTAATTTCTGCTGAGCTTTGGCTCACGGTGTGAAATTTAAAATGTTTTTCAGGTACCAATCGCGCAAGTTGGTTCGGCGTTGCCAGTTGAGGCAGAAGATCTGTAGTCTTTCTTTGTGTTCTTTTGAACCACGTATGTTATAACATGTGTTTTGGTGTTGGATTCGTGCTCTGTAAGCCCTTTGGGCAGATATATTAAATGCATGTATGTTTTTATCTGAGAGTGAACATCGGGTTGGGTGTTTGTATGGTTATTTTTTGGGTGTTTCACGTGACCCAGAGTTTGGGGCGTGACACACTTGAAATAATAATGCATCTAAAGTAAATGTCTCATTCTGTCATTCAACAACAACTCATGCTTCAAAGTACGAATATAGCAACATTTTTAGAAAACACTTAACATAATTAATTGTTCAAGATAATAGCTAAGCACTCTCACTTGGATTAGATGATACGCAAACCAGCTTCTCTCAGTGACCACAACTAAAACCTCTGGTGATAAAACTCTGGTGCCTAACAAATAATCAAAATCGTACGTAAACGTAGGACACTGACTTCTATTGTTAAGCGGTAAAAGAAGGTTCGGGTTTTCGGGTTGGTTCTACGGTCCATAACTCAAACCTATTTCTTTTAAGTCTTAATGAAGAACTTATTATAATATTTCATTAACCCTTATAGTCAAAACGTCACTTGCCAAGTCTTAAACTCATTCATGGCAAGTATGTCACTCACTAAGCATCACTAATCATTCTAAACTAAAAATTCAAAATTGAATTGTCCCACCGTAAAATACTTTAAAAATATTAGACATCCGTAATTTGTTTGGAAGTTTGTCGGGGTGATAGATATACATGTTAGGGACATATTTTATGAAGAAAACCAAGTTGTGGGAAGCTCCTAAACAAGAGTAAAAATTTGTTGAACAGAAATGATCCAAAAAAATTTTGTGGCCAAATCACTCCAAATAAATTTTAGAGAATGATAACTCAAAAATCTAGCTCTGAATATAAAGCTTGGCCTAGGGGGATATTTCTAGAATATTTTAAAATTTGACAAATTGGACTATTTTTTTGCAAACTTTGGCGTAAAAGAGTAAAGACTTTGTTTGGGGCACTTGGACACATTTCTAGGTCTTATCAAAAATCAGACATACTAAAAACAATTTCAAGAAGCTCCAGTAAAGACAGGTTTGGAAAAAGACACTATTTAATTTCTCTGAAAATTCGGGTAAGGCTCAAAAATGACTTTTTCTTGGTTTTTCTTCTGTAAACTTCTTTCTTTTCTTATTTAACTTCGATTGCGGGTCCATACATGAAATAATCCCCAAACAACTAGAGGATTACAGAGATCCTTACATGTTCATAACTTACTCATTTAAGTCATGGAAGATTAAATAAACAACATAGCGTAACAACCACCAATTTTGCATAGCTATTTCCTATTTGATCCTTTTTCGAACATTCTTGTTTCTAATCTTAATTTTGGCTTCTTATATCATATTAAATGTTGCAGAGAGGTGTTAAAAGAGAATGATAAAGAGTGTTGTAGGAGTTCACACTTCATTGTTCTTGATCAAAGAAAATTAGTCATATGTTTACGAACGAGAAGCCGTGCAAATATATAAAACTAATTCTCTAATGCTTCTTGCAATACTTAGCAAGAATCCAAATGTAAAATGAGGATCTCAGTTTGCTACAAATGAAACTGGCACTCCATGGAGACGGTCAGTATGAAGATGAACAATCATAAAGATGAATGGTATGAAAGTGAACTATCTCGTTAAAAATGTATTCGTGCAATCCGATCTATAGAAAAAAAAAGTTTTCTCAATGATTAGATATTATGCCAACTTAGTTAATCTATACACAGTTGCCCAAAAATCATCACTCCTTTAGGTAACATAGTTACAACCCATCTTGCCCTTAATGTTTGTGTCTGTCACTACTTTGTGTACCTAAATACTCAATCATTTAATAGTTTGGATTTGGTCTATCGAGATTAGCCTTTCACTACAAGTTTCTAATGAATTTCATTCTTACCTACCATAAGGTTGGTTTCAAATAATCATTTTCTAGAAAAAGAATTACTTCACGCTGCCCGAAAATATGTTACTTTCCTAACGCTTATCGACTTAGTGTAACTACCACTATATTGGCCTACTCTGGTTAATAATGGATCATATGGTTATAATCAATAACTAATTTCATCAATTTTCTTCCAACTAATAGAATAAAACATCTACCTAATGCAAAGGATATTTACTTTTAATAGTGATTCTACTCAACTAATGACAATCAATTACACATTCTTAGAGTTCCATTCTTCTTCCTTATAGACAACATAGGTGCCCCCCAAGGTGAGATTCTAGGTATGATGAAACACTTATCCAACCACTCTTACAATGGTTCACTCAATTCTTTCAACTCAACAGGTGCCATTCCATAAGGTTGAGCCTGGGCTTAGTTCTTGGCGATCAGATAGTGGATCCTTAGTATCTGTGCCAAGGGCTTTGCGTTCATCCTAATGGAATCTCATTTTAGCGAAGCGCATTTTTTGAGGCATCGAGGTAGGATCCTTGACTCTCATGTCTTAAAAAGGGTGCTATGTGGAATAGTATGCATTCTTACCATTTTAAAATGCATAAAAAGTGATTTTAGGTGTTTGAACCATGTTTGGTTAGGTGAAATGGCTTTTTAAAGTGTTTTTATAGTTTATTCCATGTTGTTGGACGCGTGGGTGTTCGTGATTTCCAAAAAGGTGGTTTGAAAACAGAGGGATTTATGTAAAGTCTTGAAAATTGTGTTTTAAATGTTTAGTTGAGATGTGAGTTCATTTCTATGGTTATGTAAATGATACGAGGGTATATATGTGGACATTTTGTACATGGCTATGTGCGTACTTATATCTGTTGAATTATACGAAAAGAATTACATATTAGGGTAAGTGATTGTCCCACGGTGAAAGACCGCAAAGAACTACATATTAGGGCAAGTGATTGTCCCGCGGTGGAAGACCGCGAAGAACTTGATAATTAGGTTGGTATATACCACGGTGAAAGACCGTGAAAGAGTACGACATGCATATGAACTATTGTGTATGCTTACTAAATTGTCAGACATTGTTAGATGTTGAGAGATGACGAGAAAACTTGTGGTTTTTGAGAAGTAAAACCGTTCTTTCTTTTAGGCTCGTGTGAGTCAGAATATTCATATTATTCGTGTTAGCATGTTTTGCTTTTAAATTCATGCTAGTCTATTTTCTATTGGGTTTTAGCTCACAGTGTGGGATTTGTAAAAACCTTTTTCAGGTGACGGTGATCATGGGTGTTGATCTAGTGGAGCCCTGGAGATGGAAGACGTGGTTCAAAGTTTTCTTTTATTTGTTTTGGGATCATGTATTGTTACATGTATTTCCTTTCTTGGAGGCATGTTTTGAAAGCCTTGAGGCGATATACTATGCATGTGTGGAATAGAATGTATGTTATTTGGAGAGATGAACCTTGGGTAACCTTTTTGATTCCAAATGGTGTATATTGGTTTTGGTTAAGTGTTTTATAAATAAAATCTGGTTTTCGAAAAATGTGGGCTTTTTACGTGACCCTGGGTTTTAAGGGAGTGAAAGTGTTTTTCCTTCTTTCTTTTTTTGTCCTGTTGGACGTGTATGAGTTCATGATTTTTAGAAAGGTGAGTTTTGGAAAAAAGGAAGAGATTTGTGTAAACGTTTGAGAGAATTAAATTTTTAGAGGTTTGAGCTAACCCTTGGGGTTGAGTTTCATTTTATTGATTGTTGGTCTCCAGGGTTAGTGGATGACGTTGTATGTGAAGGTGATATTTGTACATGGCTGTGTGCATGCAAACTTTTGTTCATTCATGCATTAGTTGAGGCAGATATTGGTCCCTCGGTAAAAACTCGTAAAAATGCATAATGAGGGGCAGATATTGGTCCTACGGTGAAATCCCGTGAAGATGCATTCATGCGTAATGAAGGGTTACAGTCCTACGGTGAAAGCCCTTGAAGAAATATGTGTTATATGTGTTGCATATATTTCTTTTCTCAAACTGTTTCGAGGCTCGTGTTAATCAAAATTTTCATATCTTATAGCATCTCATTTTGATCATGAAAAGGCATTTTTAAGGCTCAGGAGAGTCGTAACATTCATATTATTCTGTTAGCATGTTTAGCTTTTATTACATATTAGTATGTTTTTTACTGGGCTTTAGCTCATGGTGTGAGATTTGAAAATATTTTTCAAGTGCTTTTGATTAGCAGGTTGATGTGAAGGAGCCAAAAAGGGCGGAAGATCTTTTAGTCTTCCTTTTGTTTCTTTTTGGATCATGTAATGTTTTACATGTTTATGGTGTTGAAACTATGTGTTGTAAGCCTATTGGCAATTATATTTAATGCATGTATGTCTTTTATCTTGAAAGTGAGACCCCGAGTTTAGGTTGTTACACATCACGCTTCTTGTACACACGGACTCGTTAGGACATTGATTAAAATCATAAGATTTAATGGCTTAACCAAACCAAGTATTCTAAGACTTAGATGCCTACTTAAGTCCATAAATAGATCTCTTAATTTTGCACAACATATGCATTTGGCCCTTTGCTATGAAACCGTCTGGTTGCATCATATAGATGCACTCGTTAAGACTTTCAAAAAAAGCTGTCTTAACGTCTATTTACCAAATTTCGTAATCAAAATGTGCCCTAATGGATGAGAAAATCCAGATAGACTTAAACATGGCTACAAACGAAAATGTCTCCTCATAATCAATTCCTTTTTTCTGAGTGAACCCTTTTGTAATAAGCCTAATTTTGAAGCATCTCACCTGCCCATCTACTCCTCTTTTCTTCTTATAGATCCATTTACATCCGATTGGTTTTGTTCCTTTGGGTATTTCTACAAGATCCCAGACCTGATTAGAGCACATAGACTCTATCTCAGAATTCATAGTCCTTTGCTAAATATCAACATTTTTTATCTTAGAGTGCTTTGTTGTAGTTATAAGGTTTAGTATCTATTTCTTTCGAGATCATGTTAAAAGACTCTCCCGAGAATATATACCGATCAAGTTGATGAACAACCCTTCTAGTACAACGAGGCATAACCTACGTCTGCGTACTAGCAGTGGCACGTTAAGCTGATTCTGAACCCTATGCACCATCATCCACATCCTACCTTAGTTGTGAAACTTGCATGTTGATTGTAACATCAAGATCTAGTTCAGAATCTGCACTTGTCTCGATAATCCTCCTCCTACGATGAGGTAATGATGTCAAGATTGTACACTACAAATCATGTATTTAGGTTTTCATATTTAATTTTATTTATTAATAAAATTTATTTTTTCATTTTATGAGAGTCTTAATGAGCAAATGTATGCGTTTGATTGTTTATTTAATATTGTGCATAGGTATCTTTTATTCTATATAGTATTCAATCTAGTGTGCAAAGTTCAATTTACACACAAAACACCAGATTATTAGTTCTTGTAGAATATAAGTTTTTAGTTCATAGTCTTAGATGGAATTAGACACACCATCGGTAGGACTGTAACACAGTATTTTAGTAGATCTATCTTGATTACGGGGACTGATAATTATTTTGACAATTGTTCAACTCGTTGTGCTAGTACACTTTTTGCCTATTGAATATGACCACGTTGGGGTAATTAGTTTTGTACTCACTATATAAATTAATTTACATCCCATGGTTATTAATATGAGTGCTTACGCTTTTAATCCCGAAATAATTAATAGACACGTATATTTAATGCTCGTTATTTTGATTCATTAAAGTGTGCGATCTTTTTACGGGTCAATAATTTTGGTGAGTTAGATAACAACCTTAATTATATGGTGGATATTAATTATCGACGGAATCCGCATACCGTGATCGAGAATGATGATACTCTTTTCAGAAAGTTTATAAGTTTTGACCGTGTCAAACCCTATAGATGGATTTTATAATCTGGCATGTCAAATAAGTTAAGTGGAAGGTCTTAAGGATTTTTTAAAGAAGCTGATTAAATAAAATTATCTGTAATTTAATTTAATTGCCCAATATTAGTAATCTTAACGTGGAGGAAAATAAATAAGCATTTAATAACTAGAGCTCGAATTATTTGGTTTTGAGAATATAGCCGGTAGTGCAATTACCTTCTTATGAAATTTTAGAGAATTCTAATGCAGCATCGTTTTCCTTGAACAACCTAACAAAGAGCAACGGGAAGGACCTTTACTGGTGGAATAAGTACAACCTAAATCTGTGAACCATCCTGACCAGTCAGTAGATTATTATAAGTCATCGAAAGACTAACAAAGTAGAATGAAAGAGGGATGACGATGCAATCGGAAGGGATTAAACTGATTGTCCTCGAGATGAATAACTATGCAAATCTAATTACGGCATGGATATTTGAAAAGGGTGTTAAGAAGGGCAACGGAAGATGAGGAAGGATTCAAAGGGCATAAGTTTTAAGGTGCTTCGACAGCTAAGAATTTTGGATTTAAAGGAAAACAATCGAATGGGGGAGCGTCAAGTTGTATGGAGGGGACGAAAACATATACTTATTTTAGGTGTAAGGCAACTGGCCATTCTAAGAGAGATTATCCGAAAGTCAGGTGGAAGGATGTTTGTTACTGTTGTGGTAAACTAGAACATATGGCCTTATAGTGCGTACATTCGAGAATACCAACACAATCATCTAACGAATGCAAAAGGATAGGGGACAGAGAACCAACCAGGAGTAAATCAAATAAAAGAGAGGGATAGATGGAACAACCAGGGATTTTAAAATGAGTATCAGCTATAACGAAACAAGATGCATAAGATATACAAGACGTAGTAATAGGTATTCTTACTGTTTTCAATAGAAATACGTTTGATCGGATATATCTAAGATCAATACGTTCTTTCAAATTACTCATTCGATACCAGTAGAGCTATAACGATTGAACCTCTTGATTGTGTGACATTAATCAAGACACCGATAGGAAAGAAAATGTTAGAGCAAAGTGTGTACGAAAACTGTTTGAGAGATTAGAAGATAAAGACTTGCTAGTTGATTGCATGCCTTTAAGCATGATAGGTCTCGACCTAATGCTTGGGATGGTTTGGTTGTTATGTTATCATGTGTTGTTAGATTGATCATTAAAATACCCGGGGAGATAGAATTTGTATTCCAAGGGGATATGAGTGAGTTTTATTTTTTTTATTTAAATTTCAAGGCTGTTACGAAATGTGTTTCCGTAGTTTTTGGCACTAGTAGTTAATATAGAGTTGATAGGGAAATAAATTTTGAGATGCTAGTTGTTTGCGAGTTCCCATATATATTTCTAGAGGATTTACTGGGAATATCCCTAGATCGAGAAGTTAAGTTTGCAATTTGACCTATTCCTAGGCACGATGCTTATATTATTTCCACCAAAAAGCTATAGAGAAGGTGGGGAAAAAAGAAACTCTAGAAGATAGTTTTTTGAAAATATCTAACATAAGGTTGATATTTATGGGCTCAGTCCCGTACAGGAAGTCAGTCGACTGAACCCACCAAGTCAGTCGACTGAAAAGCTACTAGAAAACCCTAAAACTAACCACTGCCACAGGTCAGTCGACTGAACACCTAACCTCAGTTGACTAAACCACCAACCAAGCCACCCAATCGACTAAACTCACCCCCTCAATCGACTGAAAAGCTACTGTCAGCACACAAAAATATCTTTAGTGTCCAGCCGACAAAAAAAATTCATAACGGTTCCCAACCCCAAACTAAATCGACCTTTTCTAAACCCGAACAAGCGCAAAACACATATGTAAAACATATATAACATGCTATTCTAAAAAAAAGAAACAAAACCCAACACATCAAATATATAGATAATGATCTCGAACGACCCAATAAAACGCGGTGAAAGCTTTCCTCTACGGCCAAACCTCATCAAACCTCTACGTGGCGAGACTTTCAGATACACGTGGTCCCCCACCTCAAACTTCAAAGGTCTTCTTCTTCGATCAACATAGCTCTTTTAACGAGTCTAGGTCACCATTAGACGTTGGCGAATCACAGCGATCTTCTCTGTCGTCTCCTGCACTAAGTTGGGTCCCAAAACTGTGGTCTCTCCCACATCCGTCCAACATATTGGTGATCTACATGGCCTGCCATACAAGGCCTCAAAAGGTGTCATCCCAATACTGGACTGATAACTGTTGTTATACGTAAACTCTACCAATGGTAGGTGATCTTCCCAAGAACTCCAAAAATCAAGCACAGAAGCTCTCAACATATTCTCTAATATCTGTATAGTCCACTTAGACTGGCGATCTGTCTAAGGATGAAAAGTAGTACTAAAAATCAATCGTGTCCTCAATGCCACCTAAAGACCTTGCCAAAATGTGATGTAAAGCGCGGGTCTCAGTTAGAAACAATAGATATAGGTGCCCTGTGTAGCCAGACTATCTCACTAACGTATAACCTACTCAATTTGTCCACAAAATCCTTTACACGAATGGGAAGAAAGTGTGCAGACTATTCGGTATGTGGGGTTTGTTTAACATGAACCTATGTGACTACGTGTTAACATGCCTATGTGGTTCATGCTTATATGTTGCATCTTATGATCTGTATTTCTTTCATGTAGACGTGATGTCTGCGCGGAGAGGGCAAGGCCATGGTTGAGGCCGTGGCCGTGGTTTTGGCTAAGGGGATGTACCTATCTCTGATGCTGGGGATGCAAATGCTCCTCAGGGATCGATGGACATGACTGAGTTATTGCGGGTGCTGGTAGGTTCTATCTAGTAGTTGGTTGAGACCTCTAGGGAGAGAGAAAGACTCCGAGTTGAGGGCAATGGTGGCGATGCGGGAGTTCAGGCGTATGGATCCTCCTACCTTTGCGGGGATCCTGATCCTACAGTGGCGATAGAGTGGCTGGAGCTGGTGACTCGGATTCTTGATACATTACAGATAGCAGAGGACGATCTACAGGTTTCTTTTGCTACCTTCTAGTTGTGAGGAGATGCGCATGAGTGGTGGAAATATGCCTGAACCACTGTGGAGGGCACGCGGGCAGCATTCACGGGAGTTTTTCTAGAGAAATATTTTTTTACTTCATCCAAAGACTTGTATAGAGAGGAGTTTGAGTGGGGTTTGAGGTCCACGATCAGAGAGAGAGTGGCCAGCATGGGGTTACGTGTGTTTATAGAGCTGGTAGAGGCAACAGCAAGGATCGAGAACACTTTGACTGAGATTCGGGTTTCTAAGGAGGCCTGGACACCACAGAGTGGGACAGAGGCTCCGACAGGTGGGCGTTCCGACAAGAGGCAAAAGTCCTCTAGTATTAGTTTCCATCCATCGGAGTTACCACAGCACTTCTCTGCACTAGCACCATCGGTCGCTTCATCGGGGAGGCCAGAGTAGAGGAAGGTTAGATTTTATCGGTGTGGACAGCTAAGGCATCGTGTGTCCGATTGCCCGCAGTCGAGGTAGTACCAAGATCCATAGTTGAGGTAGTTCCAGAGTCCCATACTGGATCAATCACAGGGGAGATGGCCGTCGATTTGTTTTGGATGTCGTCAGAGTGGACATATTCGCAGGAACTGTCCCCAGAGAGAGTGCACCGAGCACTATAGGCACACCAGAGGGTTCATTTGTGCAGGATCGACAGTAGCATCTTGTAGTTCAGACTTCCCAGATTGCAGGTGAGGGTGCTTCAGTTCAATCGATGCGGCAGCCGATAGTATCGGGTTATTACAGACAGACTAGGATGACGCAGGGCCGAGCGTATGCACTTACAGCTCCTAGTTCTTCCAAGTCACCGGTTGTGCCTGATTATCTTCTCTGAGCAGAGGTACTTTTCAGTATGCAGGCTTTGGGCCAGTTTCTTCCTTTCATTTGTTTGGGGTTAGTGATGGACTCTGTTGGTGGTGTGCTGTGTTGAAACAACGGTTGGTGAGGATGTGTGGTTAGGGTGAGTTGTAGATCCTGTGTCATGAGATAGTTAGCCGTCATTTGGGATGCCTGACCTTGTTTGACTATATCCTAGGAATGGTTTGGCTAACCATCTCTTATGCCTGTGTCGATTGAGATCAACGGTTTGTTTCATTCGACCTTGTGTTGAATTTTAGGGACAAAATTCCTTTAAGGGAGCGTAGAGTTGTGAAACCCTGACCCGTTTTCTTTTTTGGTGTTTTTCAACGCGTGTTTACTGTTTTTGTTTCAGCATGTTCATATACGGTTTTATGCATGTTCGGGTTTAGATATGCATGCGAGGTTGGTTCCCCGATCCGTTGGGCGCTGTGATGCGGGTTTAAAAAAAAAAGATATTTTCTTGGCCTATAAATATCTGGCGTTAGATACTTTCAAAAGATATTTTTAAAACTTCTTAGCTAAGTTTTCTCGTTTTCTCTCTGCCTTCTCTCTAACTTCTCGGGGGCCTGGGATTTAGTTTTTGACGATCTAACTGCTGATTCTTGTTATTGGCATAGTGGACTACGCGTTCATCAAGATAAAATTTTATTTCGGCAAAGTTTGATTTTACACATGAATTGAGGCGTTGAATTTTTAACTCAACGGGATAGAATCCTAGACTCTCATGTCTTATAAGGGTGCTACGTGTAATTATGTGCATTTTTACTGGTTAAAATGTATGAAATCTAATTTTGTTTCAAACGTTGGTTTTGGGGTTTAAAATTGTTTTTCGTCGTTTGGGTGAATGGAATCGTGTTTCAGGTGTTCCTTTCGAGGTCTTGGTGTTAGGCTTGCGCGTGTGTATGTCCGAAGGTGTTGGATCGAAGTTTGGAGGCTTCGATTTTAGGTTAGGGAGGCTGAAACAGTGGCTCAAAAACTATTTCCGCCTGGGTTCAGTCGACTGGATCGTGGGTTTGTGGTTTCAGTCGACTGGATTGTGAGGGTCAGTCAACTGGACTGTGTTTTTGGGGTGTTTTGTGAGATTCCAGTAGGGTGTTTGGGTCGACTGGATAGGGTCTAGTCAACTGGTTCTGGGCTATTGTGCTTTGTTGTTTGGTGGTTGGATCTTTGGTTTTCAACGATATTCAGTTGATTAATTAATGGGATTATTCAACTGAAATACTATTGGATGCCTTTGGGGCTCTGTTGGTTGTGTTGTGGCTTCGGGGGTCGTGTCGTGGCCTCATGTGTTTGTGTAGGTGTTGTCCTCGGGGTGACGTGTATGGTTAGATGCGGGTGTCGAGGCACGATTGTGTGCTTGGTGGTTGGTGCACAGTTAGGTGCGAGGCATGTGGGTTCGTTGTTTGTTTTAAAGGTGGTTTCGGGTGAGAACCATTTTGTGGGAGATTTAAGTGTTGGTCTCCAAATTAGGTTTTGGTTTTCTGCATTGTTGGTTGTCCCTGTGAGTGGACGGGTTGTTCGGGTGAGTGAACGACCGGTGTGTGGCATGTGATGTCGTGTCGGGTTATGTGGCGTCGTTATGTGGAACGTCGTGGTTATACGTGTTTTTGGTGCTTATAGAATTATGGTTAGTTTTATTCTTGTATGTTGTAGGACGGGTATGTGGTCCTATGTGGTTATATATGATCTTATGCGGTCATCATGTATCAAAGTTCTGATAGATATATGCATGTGTTGCATTGTTTAAAACCCTGGTTTTAAAACTTGTATATGAGGGGCAGATAGTGGTCCTACGGTAAAAGTCCGTGAAGGTATCTGTTGGCTCTCGTCAGCAATGAATATGAAGGGCGGATAGTGGTCCTACGGTGAAAGTCCATGAAGCTATATGATGAGGGGCGGATAGTGGTCCTACATTGAAAGTCTGTGAAGTTATATGCTAATTCTGCATATGTTGCGTTATATACATGGCGTGTGTTGCATGTGGAGCTCGTGGGAGTCTTGGCTCGTAGGAGTCTATCTTTGCTAGTAAGGCATTGTACTATATATATCAAATTATTTTCTAGGCTCTGATGAGTCATGATACAAAACCATTTTCAAAACCGTTTTCTTTGTGACTCTTAGGAGTTCTCGTATAAAATTGTTTTTCAACTATTTTCTTCTGGAGCTCGTATGAATTTAGATATAAAACTATTTTTATTGCTCGTGTGAGTCGAAAAATTGCACCTCATTTTCTGAGCATGTTTTGTTTATAATGCATGCTTGTCTAGTATCTGCTGAGCTTTGGCTCACGGTGTGGGATTTGAAATATTTTTCAAGTATTGATTGTGTGGGTTGATTCGGGGTTGCCGGTTGAGGTGGGAGATCGATAATCTTCTTTTTGTTCCTTTGAACCTTGTACGTTTACATGTTTTTCGGTGTTGGAACTGTGTAATGTAAGCCTTTTGGCGGATATATTAAATGTATGTATGCTTTAATTTGTGAGTAAATACCGGGTTGGGTGTTTATTCTTGTTGTTTGTGAGTGTTTCACGTGACCAAGAGTTTGGGGCATGGCATGATCTGTCTGTTGAACCCCTGGCACACGAGCAACCAACATAGGTCGTGAAACCACATAAAACAATATCGCACTCTTTCCTATCTCCCCGAGACATAGATCAAACTCACCAATCTCTCCAAGCATGTCCCATTCTCGTATAGCAATAGATGCTAACGAACCATGAGATCTCCTGCTAAGAGCGTCGGCCACAACATTGGCCTTTCCCGAATGGTACTGCTGTTTAAAGTCATAATCTTCCAAAAACTCCATCCACCATCGTTGGCATAGATTCAGATCCTTCTTTGAAAATAAGTATTTCAAACTCCTGTGATCGGAGAAAACCTCAAAATGCTCACTATAAAGATAGTACCACCATACCTTCAAGGCAAAGACTAAGGCTGCCAACTCCAAATCATGTGTCGGGTAATTCTTCTCATGAGTTTTCAACTACCAGGATCTTTAAGCCACGACCTTACCTTCCTACATCAAAACACAACCCAAACCATTATGTGATGCATCATAATACACTGTGTAACCCAAACCTCTTTTTGGAATAACCAACACTGGTGCACTAGTCAACCTCTTCTTCAACTCTTGGAATGCCAATTCACAGGACTCGCTCCAAACAAACTTGACTCCCTTTCGTGTAAGGCGTGTCATCGGCGCGGCATGTCTAGAAAGATCTTTCGCGAATAGCCAGTAGTAATTTGCCAAACCGAAAAAGCTATAAATCTCAAACACATTCTTCGAAGAATCCACTGATATTCCATCCCTCAATATCACATGTCGAAGAAATCTTACCTCTGACATCCAAAATTCATACTTCTCAAACTTCGCATATGGACGATGCTCTCTCAAAAGCTATAGAACAATACGTAGGTGTTCCTCATACATCTCCCTCGTGGTTGAACAAATAAGAATGTCATCCATGAGCACAACCACAAAACTATCAAAATACAGATGAAAGATACGGTTCATCAAACCCATGTATGTTGCAGGAGCATTCGTCAAATCGAACGGCATAACAAAATACTCATAATGACCAATACGAATCCAAAAGGCGGTCTTCGCTATGTTCTCGTCCCTAATCCTGAACTAATGATACCCTGACCTCAAATCAATCTTTGAAAAGCAACTTGAACTCTTCAGCTGATCAAATAAGTCATCAATTCTCGACATAGGATACTTTTTTTTCACTGTTACTTGATCCAACTTCTAGTAGTCAATACAAAATCTCAAGGACCCATCCTTCTTTTTAGCGAATAAAGCTGGAGCTCCCCATGGAGACATACTCGGACATGCAAACCCCTTATCAAGTAGCTCCTGAAGCTATACCTTGAGTTCTCGCAACTTAGCCAGAGAAAAATGGTAAGATGGCATCGAAATAGGAGCCGCTCTTGGAACGAGATCGATAGAAAACTCTACCTCACAACTTGGTGGTAACTCATACAGATCATCACAGAAGACATCTGGATAGTCAAAAACCACAAGTGAAAACTCCCCACGAACCCCAACCTCCTCATCTAAAATGAGAGCAGAAAAGAGGAAACCCAAGTCTCCTTGGTTTCGAACAACACTGGGTATGGACACCAAACCCTCATCCCGATCGCCCACAAAACAGAAGCAATCACCCTCAGGTGTACAAATCGATACCCTACGTTGATCGCAATCAATAAAAGCACAATAGGTGGTCAGCCAATCCATCCTTAGGATGATATCAAACGTGGTCATATCTAGAATGATAAAATCAAAATCTAAATAGTGACCGATGACCTCCAATTCATAGGATCTACAAACTCGACCCAACGCCACTTTCCCACCAACCAAGGTCTCTACACACAATGTACTACCCAACGAGTCTATCTCTAACCCCAATGCAGATGCAAAAATAGAAGAAATAAAGGAATGCAATGCTTCCATGTCGAAAAGAACACTGGCTCAAGATCTATACACTAAGAGAGTACCTCTGATGATCATTGATGTAGTAGCGACAGCATCAGGCACGATCGGTGCCTTAAAAGAATCGAGATCTGAAAGAGCATACACTCGGCCCTGCATTTCCCTAGGTAATAGAATATCAACACTCGCCAAAGATTTTAACCGCCTGGTCAAATCGAGTATTGCAAGACCTTGATGCTTGCTTAAGCCCATAAGTGGATTTCTTAAGCTTGCATATCATATGCTCCTAGCCTTTTGCTATAAACCCATCTGGCTGCATGATATAGATGCTATCGTCAAGACTTCTGTTAAGGAATGCCGTCTTGATGTCCATTTGCCAAATCTCGTAATCGAGATGAGCAGCAATGGATAAGAGAATCCGAA